>JBBIGA010000007.1:7774163-7799533 GCA_037576975.1 Alestes dentex
ATGGCAGGTGGATGAAGTACGACAGGGTCACAAACCATTTTCTGAAAAAGTAACAGAGGGCAGAATTTATGTACAAATTATGTAACAAATTTCATGATGTAGGCCTAAATGAGCTTCCCCTGTTTGAAAGACTAGCAGCCGCCACTGGTTTAGATGTTACATTCCTTAAAATGGGTGGACCCAAGCGTCATTAAGAGCATCTGGCCCTGTTCCTTTACTGTCTGATAACGAAACTATCACACAGGAAAACAACATTAATCAACAAATTTATTGTTGCCTTAAAGGAACACCACATAGCCGTAGGTGCATCTGTATGTGTCCTTATAATTCTGATGAAGAAGTGTATTGTAATTTTTAATTTTGCTGTAATTTACCCCCTTATCCCTGTGCTATTTTCTATAATGACAGGACAGTGTCATTTGCATCACTGGCTCAAATTTAATTCATATTATATGTATTTTTTAGTCTTGCCCTTGACAGTGCCAGTGGTTCTGTTGTTAAATATTATAATTACAATTCAGTGCATAATAAGACATGCAACTAACCACAGTACATTCCCACTGTGAACCAATAACGGGTCTACTTTTTCCCCCAAATCCCACTGTGCTCTCTCTAGCCTCTACTGTCCTGTTCTTAATGGTCATACCATTAATATATAATGTATAGAAGTGCTATGCAGACTAGTTAATGTAGTTACTATATTTATTGCCTTTTGGTCTGCACCATGTCTGAGAGAAACTATCCATTGTTTCTAGCTGAATACATCTGTGGTGAGGAGAAATGACAATAAAAGTGACTTAAACTTTTGATCTTGAAGCCTGTTATGTTGTTCCTGGCTTTCAAATGTATCCTGCTTTTCTCTATGTGAGTGTATCAGTTGCAGTAGCCTTGACCCAGTCGTCATGCTGTGAGGAGCTCTGAAAGCTACTTATTATTTTGCTGTTCAGGACATCTTTCTGTGTCCTATTGCTTGGTAGATCGATGTACCCTGCATGTTTAAAGACAATAATGCTCAGTAAAAGCACACACTGTACACGTAGTTATAGGGTAACGCATACTTTTCAAGGAATGTCCCAAATCAACAAATTCACTGTTGCCTTGAAGAGAACATAGACATCTGCTCTAATAATGAAGATGTTAATGAATAAGCATAAGTTAAGATTCATTTAACTGTAGTTTCCCTCTCATTCCTGTGTAATTGTCTGTAATTACCGTAGGTGTGACAGGACAATGTCATGTGCAAACTTAGAGAGTGCATTGCCAAAGGACTTCACCAGCAGAAGTAGCACAGAGGCTAATGAATCTCTATGGCAAAGGAAAAAGTGTAAATCAATGCATATATTCATGATTGCAACAAAATGAATGTCAGCCTAAGAATTAACGTAATGGTGGCTTCAGGATTAGCATATATGCTCACTAATTAGGAAATTAGTTAGAGTACCTACACAGTGAACTTTAGAAAGTGTTAGTTGTCTCTTTCAGGTATTAAGGAGAAATTAGTTTTTTTTTTTGTTTTTTTTTTGCAAGGTATTTGGTGTGCAGTCTTGATGTAGAAGGAAAGCCAAAGAGTGCTGTCTTGGTCATCAAGCAACATTGCGCTATAATTTCTAATGCCTCTTTAATGAACGAAATATCTGGAGAGTAGAAAAGCCTACATTAATATATTTCAAGGGTAAATGAGAACATGGCACGCAATTGGTATTCAGAATGAGAACGTGGCTAGATTTGTCTAAAGGGCATAATAAATTAGTACAATGATAGCTGAAATGAGTGTTGCAGTTTAAAACACTGGGAGTGTGGAACGTGTTTCAAGACAAATTGATAATTAAGGGCTACCCCAGATATGAGCAGCCCACTACCATTAAAATAATGAGACTTGCATGCTGTCGTTAAGAACGCTCATGTCTAATGCCTGATGTTGGGTTGAAAGTGAGGAAATCTTTTTGGGTTTTTTTTTTTTTGTTTTGTTTTAAGTAAGGAAATCTTGAAGCATCCAGATTTAGAGCAAAGATACAGTGCTTGTGCTCTTTAAAAGTGCATCTCATGTCTTGACACAATTTATGACATTTCAAACAGTGTTTATAAAGCTGGAGTCCACCCTGATATGACATTTTTTTCAGTTTAAACCATATTCAACTCGACCAAAAAAGGGGCAAACAGAATAAATCATATGAACATTTAAGCAATGACAACTAGACTAAACAACTGGTGTCTAAATCTATCTCATCATTAGAGGTTCGAATAGGGCCAGGGTGACCCTTTCGACATGGTCAAGTCCACACACAACATAGCATCAAAGTCCAAAGCAGTGGTTCTTAATCTGGACAACTCAGGGTCCCCTAAGTGGGGGGGGGGGGCAAATCAAGAAGGTCAAGTCAAGTAGGTGTTTGTACAACATAAAGGACAAAAACAGATACAACACAAGACTACGTAATTGCAGGCAGGACAGGAGTACACAGAGTGCAAAAGAGAGTGCAAAATCAGAGCAACAATACAGTTTTGCAGGACAGCAATGTACAGTCCAGTTGACAAAAAACTTTAACAGTACTAGTTAATAAATACAGAATTATGACTGATATTGTATTCTAGCTGCAGAGACATTTAGTGTGCAAAAATGATTGAGGTTGGAGTAGCAACAAATAATTTTTCAAAAATAGCAACTTTCTGATCTTAACCAATGCGGAAATGTGAATCACAGAAATCAGCCCTCTCAGTCTGAAGTGCTGTCACACCATACATGTTCTATGTGTTTGAAATATGACAAAAATGTAACATCATAAATATATATACTCAAACCAGCAGTCATGGTCAAAATACACACTTTATTCAGTAAAGAAATACATGCTCTGTATTCAGTTTGAATTTTTAGTAATTTGAACATGCTGGATGAGGGTGGAAATTAGTGTAAACAATGACAGCCTTTCACTAAAGGGGCGACTATAATTTATTATAACAAGTCATGTCATGTTTAACTGACCTGATGTGACATGAAACCTGGAGTCAAGACATTTTTGAGGCACTAAAATAAAGGCACTATTAACTTTAACAGTCTGTTTGTCCAGGAGTGAATACTGCAGGTCAGTATGAAATAATATGTTGTCTGGAGTAGCTAGAACAGAATCAGTTGTTAAAATATATCATTTGAAGGTGCATTAAGATTTTGATATATCAGTGCACATCAGTATGATCTGTTTAGTTACAGAATTGAGAGCTATAGAGAGGTACAGTCATATTGTACAGACATTGATTTCGTACCAAAGTACACGTTATTTTGCACCATGTCTAAACTCCTGGACACACCACTGGCAGCATCATCTAAAGGCCCTGTCTGTCTTAGCTCAAGACAGCACCGTGTTTATAGCAGAAACATTTTGTTTTTGTTGTGTTTTTCTGGCTTTTTTAGGCTTCCTCCTGTGCTGAGAGCCGTTAATTGTGGCTTATTTCAGCCTTTTTCTGGTTGTCTTGATCCTTGATGTGTTGCACCTTTTTAACAGAAGTATTACAAATTGTTCCTTATACGTCTTTTTGTTTTATAATAAGTAACAAGAAGAAGAAGAAGAAGAAGAAGAAGAAGATGAAGAATAAGAGGGGGAATAGGAAGAAAAAGAGGAAGACAACGCAGCAGGAAAGTCTATGTTTGGACCTGAGTGAAGGTTACTTTGCCTTATATCAAGATAAACTTTAATTTCCTTTTCTTCCTCAGACTTCCACCTGCACCGTGAGAATAAACGTGATACATGAAAACAATTTGTAATGCTTTGTTTCACTTTGCTTGCATTTGTTATTCTTTTTCATCCTTTCCTCTGGGACTTTTCTTGACAATGCTGAAGCTAAGCCTAAACATGAGCATGTTTCTGGAAGAACGCCCTCACTGGCTTGCCTTTAAATGTCTCCTTTAGTCTGGGGGGAAAAGGACATTTTGAAAAGTGTTATAATTGCAACACTGGTGATGCTTAGTCATTTGAAATTGATCGTTTTCCAGTCTCTCCCTTCACTTTCATGTCCATTCTAAGGAGCTTATATCCAGTGGGACTCATATAATGGAGTGCATAAATGTAGAAATCATGAGATCTATGAAATGTCAGAGAGAATGCTGATATTTCAAAGTTGCTCAAATTTGATTAAGGATTGCGTCACTGTGCCACAGCCTTCTGGGGCTCATTCCTATTCTGCTGGCTCTCCAGCTGCATGAAATCACAGCTTCCATTTGCAATAGGATGGAAATGAATATAGAAAGGGGTCTGAATAATAGTTCAATACACTTCTGCTAAAAGATATTTGTTTGACAGAATAAAGAAGAAATGAGGCATTGTGTGTGCCACATGACCAGACCGCTTCACTCTGCTCATTTGCATGTGCATACAGCTATTTTCTTTACTATTATTGCTCTCATTTTGCATGTAAGTATAGGTAGGAAAATTATATATTATGGAAGATTTCTCTTGGAAACTACAACAAAGAATCTGTGTACAAGCATGAGGAGGAACAGTGAAACAGAAAAACAGGAACCGAATTTTTGTACAGATCAGTCCGACGGACTGATCTATAATTATCAGCACCCTTGGGAAAGAAGGGTTAAATAAAAGGTTGTGAAAAATAAAAATACGTGAGAAATATCAGTCTTTTAACTGATGTAAATTAAGTCTAAAAATTAGTAGCAAAAGAAAAATGAATAAGAAAACAACATCTTTCACAAGTATTTGTCCCAAAAGCTTAAAAAGAAACATTGGTTGCTTGAAGCACTGGGGTGCTTAACTCAGGCAGTGCTTAACTCAGGCATATGTTTATTATATATATATATATATATATGAGGATATATATATAGTTAGTCATTTACATAAGGAACATCAGAAAATACCTTTATGAGAAATTAGAAATATATGTTGGCCTTCATTGCCAGGGTTCTCCAAATACTAGAACAATAACTGATAAAAACCTGTTTAAAACATACAGCAACTGTAGTGAATCTGTCTCTGAGAGGACTCAGATGTATTTTAGTCTCAAGCACAGTGAGGGGGATGGTTCAAGAGGCAAAATATAACCTCCAGAGATCACTGAGATTTGCTGAAGATGGTAGCATTCTGGGGTAACTTAGTCTCAGAAACACCACTACTGTGCCAAGAAACTATTTGGAGAGTAAAATAAAAAGTCTTCGCTTTAATGTAATCATAAATGTAAGCACTCACAGTTCAGTAGACACTGCTGGAACTTTGACTGGAACCGGGGTCTTTCGTCAAATGCGACAAAAATAGACTTTTTTTGGCAACATTCAAGGTAGGTTTGGTGTAAAAGAAGGACAGTTGCATATGAATTGTTATACCTGCTTCTTTTAACAACACAACAGCACAACACAGGAACATTGTTAATAATGGTCAACCAATATAAGGTAAATAAGTCACAACAGTATTTTTTAATATTGGGCTCACTTTGCTGTTCATATACTGCTGTTATAAAGTGTGATTAATGAAGTCATCTACTAGCTGTAACAGTCCAAATAACACTGACACTACTTTTGGTTGAAAAAAAAAAAAGATTAACCTTTAAATACATTAAATACAATATTAGGAATAACACCTCACAGAAAGCCAACATTTTCATGACAACTGACCTAAACCTCCATAAACATTTATAATAGCTTAATCCAACAAATGTCAGCAGTCATAAAGGGCTGCTTTAGTCCGTTTTAATGTCATTTATTCTCAGACAATGCTATGACCAGCGACACTTGATGGAATAAGCCTGGCATGAAAAGTTTTTGTAAATGTCATATAACTTTATGAAAACTGATCTGATTGTTGTTTAGGCAATGATGATTTTTGTATATGCAGCAATCATTAAGAGAATATTAACATGGTATCGTGCATCTTTAAGTGAAGGCCAGTCACATCTCAGTAATATAGCACTACTATTAAAATACTTACTAATATTCATTTGTTCAGTGAATGTAATATACTTCATGAACAGTGAAAACAAATAACATCTTATTACTGTTAAATATTGTTTAGGGATTGTAATAGACAGACTGTAGTGAGACATTACTAAGACTTTTTTACAGTGATCAATGAATCTGCAAAATAAGTCTAAATTCCAGTTTAAGACAAAGTGATTGATTACCTTTTGAAATTGTCTTTTCATTCTCTGGTGTATAGTTACTCGTTCAGAATCTGCTTATTAGATTATTCTTATTGTATTCTCTTTTGTCTATGTCAATTAGTATAATGAAAGTATAATGAAAATCCGCTCTTATGCACCTAAGAAGCCTAATTACACACGAGAGATAATCTTAGTTTCGAAACTTAGGGTTTTGTATTTCTAACATCTTCTTACTTCTACTTAACTGTTTTTAATTATGTATTTTACGCATTGTTCCTGATATTAACTGAATTTCAGTGTTAAAGAAGTTCATTCCCAATGTCAAGCTTTTTTATTCAGTGGTTTTCCCTCCAAAAGTTGTATGAATCTTATAAGGATGGAATCATGGATTTTTAAATGAACCTGAGATTTTGAATGAATTTCTGGCTGCCTCTAGATCTGAAACTGGGTCATGGTTGGATCCTCCAGCAGGACAATGATCCAAAACCACACAATGGTCCAAATCCACACAGAAATGGTTAAATAACCACAGAATTAAGCTGTTGACACAGCCAACCCAGTCCCTTGACCAAAACCGCTCTGAAAACCGGTGAGGTGAGCTGAAGAGGAGTCCAAAAGAGGGACCCTGGGGAGCCTGAACAGATTTTGCACTGAGGAAGAGTCTCAGATTGCTCCACTTAGGTCTCCATGTCTATTGATCTATTCTCAATGAAACACACAACGTAAAGGTGTCTGCCATTTTCAAACGGTTAAAAGAAACACAACAAATGATCAACATTCAGAACGTTCAAGAATTCTGAATTTAGTGAACAGCATTGTGGTGTTTATCACTTGATGTTTTGATATACAGCAATTACATGCAAGCAATTTTAAGAACATTTATGAGAAAATGAGAGAATTACACTCAAAGAGTTCTGAATTTAGTGAACAGCACTGTGGTGTTTATCACCTGATGCTGTATCTCACAGTAATAAAAAAATGAGAACAGAAATTGAAGGTTTCTTACACTGTGCTGTGCTGTTCAACTTTCTTGTGGGTTTTCTTTTCGAAGAGAAAATGAGTACCTGAGGAGTAAGATAACCATGCCCTTCCAGTGTCCTTTCTGGCTATCACAGAGGGCAGGTACTGACAACGTGTGGAGTGCAGCATGTGTTACAGTTGTACCATCTCCAGCTGTGCACTTTGCTGCCTGGTTGTTAATGATATGTCACACATAGATGATGCACTGCTCTGTGTAGATTGGATACTGGGTCACCAGCCATGTCCCTGATCGTTCGCGCAGTAAGAAGGGTTTGTGGTTGGCATTGAATTTTAAGATCAGAGTTTTGGTAGCACTTCATTTGTAAAGTCAGCTTTAACAATTAATACAGTATTCATAAGCATTTAACAATACATTAATGATGTACTACTAAATACAAATACATCATTTTAATACAAGATAAGACATTTATGCTAGCAATGAATTTGATGTGTCAGTACCATCTTCTGTAAATTATTTATTTACAGCTCATTGAATTAAATCTTGCAGTCTTTCTGAGACATGCATACTTGAAATATCTTTATATGACACATCAATTAAGGGATGAATAATTAAAAATGACTTGGATGCACAGTGACCAAACGTGGTAGCAAACGCTAGTTCTTCATTATAATTTCTTATGCATTTCTTTTTTAGCTCTTTAGCTGTAAAATATGTCCTGTGTTACTGCACATCCACAGGTGTGTACTGTGCAGTTACAGTGCTTTACTGGTATTTAAAAGCAAGTCAGTTGAAGACTGAAGACTGAAAAACAAGTGCAAGTGACTTATTGAGTACAAGTTGGCCACTGTCTTGTCAGATAATTATTGTTAAATGCCACAATTAGCAGGATGTCACATAAAGACCTTTCAGGTATGCATGCAAATGAACTTTTACCAACAGTTAATTAATTACCTGTAATCACAATAATTAATACCTTTAATTAACATTTAACTAATTAGTCAGCAAAGAGTTATTTACGAGGGACGTTATTAACCCATCTCATAAAGACATTAATAACACATCTGTTAGGTTCCAGATTATATGTTTCTATTTAGTAGTACATTAATATTTCCTTATTAATTGCTTTGGTATAGTGTTTCAGCAAAGACTCGCAATTATAGTGTGTATGTGGATTGAAAAAGCAGACTATGAGTGTTTACTACATCTGTTAACTAAAGAAAATAAAGAAAATAAAGTCACTACTTTGCTGAAGAGCCTAGATCAGAACAAGGGTGAAACGTTTTTAAAAAAAGAATCCCACAAACCAAACAAAGCTAGCTCCAAACCAGCCAGGAGGAGACTGGGAATGGGTGCCACTGCGAGGCCGGCCACAGCTGAGAAGCTGTAGCTTAATTGTTTCTATTTCAAAGACACAGGGTTTGCAAAAACAAAATCACTTACCGTCAATGACTGCAAAGTGTGGCACAAGGTGTTGTGGTTGGAGGAGGCAAAAATGGAATTTTATGGTTTAAAAATCAAGTAGTCTGTCTGGAACAGATACGAAAGATCTTTCCCATTCCAAGACTGAAGCACAGGCAGGGTTACGCTATGGGCTTCTCGGAAGCTGAACACTGAAAGGCAGAACAAACATTTTTCTTTCTGTTAAAGACCTACAACAGGGTAAATTCCATTCTAAACCTGGACAGTGAAGTAAATTGAAAATGAAAAGTGGCTGCAGGAAAAGAAAATGATGCCTCTGTACCCAATTAAAAGCCTGATTTGAATCCCACAGCATTAAAATGGTTGTCTTTTCAAGAGATAAAAAGTCACCTAACAATTTGTAGACTTACTAAAAAGACTTGTTTGCAGACTACCTTGCATAGGTCTGAATACCCATGTAATGCTCATTTGTTGTTTGTTTAAGCACTGAATTTTGGATCAAATATCACATTTAAAAGAGGCTGTATGCTTCATTTTGTCATTCCACAAACTTGCACTAATAGACGGAGTCTGAAAACCACTTTGCACACCACTGGATAAATAAGCCTATGAATTGAAATTGGGCTAAGATGGATTTGAAATGTCAGTCTTTCATGGGATTTGGTAAAGGATTTCATAGGGTTTAAAGTAGGTGTGTCGAGCTCATTTGTGGAAAAGTGGGCCACATTTTTACTTATGGATCTCCTCGCATAGAGGAGTACAAGTGAAATTCTGATCTTGACCTGACTGGTTAAAACCTCTGAAAAAGTGAAGGAAACGGTCACAGCTTCATTCAACTAAAAATTAAATATCTCTGAAAAAAGAAAAAAACTGCCTGGAGGGCTAGCATTCTAACGAGCTCCTCCCTCTCTGAATGTATACTACAAAAGTGCAAAGGCTGGAAATAAGCTGTGCCCTTAATACCAACTAATCTATACAGCAGCCTAAAATTTAAGAAAACTATTTTTCTTGCAAACACCGCCCCCCTGCTGCCTTCTGGCTGTGTAAAAAGTGGAGGACATTCTCCTTTATAACTTGTGTTCAATAATCTATTTAAATAAAGAGCAGAAGTTTCAACTTGTTGGGTCAGAGGATATTTTATTTTAATTTTTATTTTCATGAACTGGGGGGGGGTGGGGGGGTTGGGGGGGGTGTCCCCAATCTAAAGAAGGGTTCCAGTGACTTCCAATCTAGAAATTCTAACACAGATTAATACACTTATAGGGTCTTGGGGATATACTTTCTCACTGGATAAGAACTTTGTGACACCTCCTGAGGCTTGGCGTAATCAGTCACCTTGCCACACTGACAATTCCAAGACAATGGTCCTGTTTTATTCCATGATTATTAAATATGGACCTTCAACCGGTTAGAGAAACAGTTTAAATAAGGCAAGGTTGGACACCACTCCCTGAGAACAAAAGGGTCAAAAGGGTGTAAACCTCTTGCTACATGCATGGAAATGAATATCCTCTAATATATCAAAAAGCTTATGAACCTCCATGTACCCCTCTAGTTTATTATTTCTGCTCGGATGCAAAGATATTTAGCGCCTGCTAGCAGTGTGTGGGGATGGTACCTTGGTCAAGGGTACCTCAGTGGTGCCACTAGCAGTCCTGGGATTCAAACTGATCACAAGGCCAACTCACTAACCACCTGGCCACGAGCTGGAATACACTTGAAATAATATTCTAACTTAAAAAATACAAACCGTTAAACTAAACTGATGATACAAATACAATAAAATGCACAATCCATCTCATTTAGTTCATTGAGTGTGGGCTGATCTCCGTGAGTCACTGAAGATATTGTAAAACATGTCGTGTTGTAGTCAGCGAGCACTGGCATTTTTATTTATTTATATATTTTTTTAGGAAACATGCATACTCAGGTGTTTCATGAGAGTCTAGTGTTTGAACACACCTACTCATTACTTTTGAAATCAAGTGTATGTGTGTGTGTGTGTATGTGTGTCACTAGTCATCAATTGTTTTTTCTGAATTTTCCCTGAGCGTTGCACTTGTCAGCCGTCTCTGAACAAAGCTGAGCAGGCCTTAAGTGCAGGACCATGTGCAAATTGTTCTCCAACCATATTTACCTGACATCTTAATTATAGCATGTACTTTCCTGCGTGGATTCCAAAGTATATTTGTTCTGTTTAGCAGGGCATTCATTTCCGTGGATTAACCGAGACCACTAATGCCACTCAAGTACGCTCTCCAGAAGACACTTCTATTAATTCAGGGCAATTTAATCTCCTGACAATGCTGACACTTTGATATAACACCAAAGCATATAGCAATCTGTCAACAAAATTACTTGACTATGCGCACAGCATTCGTGTGTGTGCTGTGCAGTCATTCATTATTGAGAAAATGTCAGCAATTGTTGTCCATGAAGCTCCATAATGCAATGACAAGTGATGCAATAAAAAAGCTTTCACTGAAAGACAAGGGCTTTGGCGTCATCAGGAGCACTGCATGAAGATTGCTAAGACACAGCATGGTAATTAACATCTGTTAATACATACAGCTTTCAGGCAGCCCATTATGTGTGTCTTGTTCAATCTATCGAAGACGCAAGGGCCCTCTGATAGAGAGATTCTGGAGACAGAACATCTGCCACCTACTGGGAGGTCTCTCTCTCTCTCTCTCTCTCTCTCTCTCTCTCTCTCTCTCTCTCTCTCTCTCTTATATCCTGCCTTTTCACCATCAACCAATCAGCCTGTCACATGAGTTTGGTCATCAGTTCTCCCAAGGAGACTCCGATAGTATCTGTGAAGCTAAGCGAACACTCCTGATCAACACAATATATCATTACAGAGGAGTCACATCAGTGGCCATATATTTCTTGACGGAGGTGACTTTTGACAATCGGATGGGTGCTTTATGAATAACAGCTGCCATCAGGCTGGTCTAATTGCTTTGCTTGTCAATTTTGGCCTGAGAATGTGCTAAATGAACACGCTGTAACATACATTTTCAAATAGATAAGGGATCATAGAAGTGGTATTTCAATATCTACTGCACGTGGTTGTCCAAATCCTCTTTTCTTCGTAGCATAATTTGTGCATTTCACTTTCTGACCATGAGTGTTCTTACTGTCATCAGAGAAGAACCCCCCCCCCCCCAAAAAAAAAACAAAAAACAGTAGTTTAGAATTTTAAGGCTCGGTTTCGTCAAAATGATGTTATGTACCACACGAGTAGTCCGCGGACCTGTTCTAAAAATAGCACAACTCAACAGTGAGCAGCATCTAACATTTAATTTTACCCTGTTGCTTTCTTCTTTAATCACATTTGCATTTATTTAGGTTTGAAAATGACAATAAGCATTTAATACATGTTTATTATACATGAAGTTTGGATAAGTTTAGGTAAACTCTGTTCTAGTGTATCTAACTGGTAGCCCTTTGTATGGCTCAGTACCCATGAAGTAGCTCTGAGTTTCAAAAAGGTTGGTGACCCCTGCTATTGATAATCATTTAGCACTGTGGTGAAATCGGTGGCATCAATAGGCTTGGACATTCAGGGCTATAGCCTTGAATAAATTTATGAATAGTACCAGATCTGAATAATAACAACAGTTTAAAATAGCCAATTGCCTCACATCTATTCATAACCATCTGTTATTCCAAGCTTTCATGGAGAACACAAGTCCAAGGAGAGTAGAGACCCCTGTCAACAAAATCTAAACTCCAACCCAGTCAACAAAGCTGAACTATGTCCCTGCTGACACACTGAACCTATAGCCCTTAAAGTTTCAACATCCTAAAAATGCTTCTGTACGAAATCATTGTTATTATCATAGATTTTCCATATTCAAACTGACATACTGAATTACTTATAATGCCCTGCCTGCAGTCCAGGCAGTGCAGCTAATGAATATGGCACAACCAATCAAATTTCAGACTTTAGCAATATCCACAATATCAGCAATAAGTGGTTTTAGTAGATTTGTAGGGAGCCTAGGTTCATAGTAGCTTCATACATAGTAACAAAAAGTAAGGTCAGAGAGTACTAATACTACCAACAGCCAAAGTAATTTACAATATAGCTTGACTTCAAATCAGGAGCAACGATTTGTCTAGCAATTGCTAATGTTTGCAAAAGATAATCAGCTTGGTGGCCAGATAGTTGATATCTCAACAAAACAGAGGACAACTTACCTTTTAAAACTGAATTCAAAACCAATTAGGTTGTGGTTACACAACACACACACACACACGCACACACACACACACACACACACACACACACACACGCACACAGCTGCAGAGAGAATTTATTTTTAAGTCGGATGTACATTTATGCATACCCGTAATAAACATACAGTATCAAGTGTCTAATTGCTTTTGTAAAATGGCACCCAAAGTGAAATATGGTAAAATTGTTCAAAAGATACTTTAAGTTATTACAAGTAGTACTTGTGATCATACTCACATGAAGAAATGCATTCAGTGTGTTTTACCACAGACAGCTGAAAAAGAATTTCACACTGTTCAGACTGTGTGCTGTGCTGTAGTGTGTTCACATTAGATGCCATTAGACTATTAGATGCCACCTTACTTTAAAGCTGGAAGAAAAAAACCTCAGGAGGAACCAAGAATGAAAAAGAGAGCCCATCCTCTTCTGGTTGACACCCTATGTTCAAAGAAAACAATAGAACAGCACTATGAAGGCAAACATGTGCCAGCTTAATCACGGATGAGCTGTCGGGTCTATAGTTTCTTCAGTTCAGTTCAGTTATATTTCTATAGCGCTTTTTACAACCAACGTTACAGAATCCAGGCCCAAGCCCCTAGTGGGCCAAGAGTGACAGAGGCGGGGAAAAACTGATTGAAAAAATCTGCTTCATAATTGCAGATGGAAGTTTATGATTCTAAACTTAAAGGAAGTGAATGAAATGTTGTTCTCCGTCTTTGATTTATTCCAGAAACGGCTCTTTCCAAATATCCTAGGAGTTTTAAAGTTCAGCGATCAGAAGTATCTGATGGCAATGACTTCGTTAGGACATGAAAGGTGAGTGTACCACATAAGAGATTAGAAATATTGAAAGTGAAATCTTTGACCTTCAATATGCCAGAGCTGTACTGAATGCAGATAGCGCCTTAAAATTCTAAACTGATGATAACCTGTGACACTGGGCAAAAGATTTATTTTAAAGCTTGAGTCTGTTTTTTTTTTTTTTTCTTTTGTCTGTATAATGTACAGCTGTAACCCAGGTACTTAATTAGCAAGAGCTAAGAAGGTTCTAAGCACCACGTAATGTGCTGCTTGGAAACATTCTGATACAGTTTCTTGAGAAACTGAGCATTTCAGAAATCAGCTGTCCAAAGTGCTTCAGTTTCAGTTTGTGTACTGACGCCTCTACCAGTGGTATTCAGTAATTGTCCCAGTTCCCCTTGCTTCGTACATTTTCTCTCCTCTGTTCCGACACATCAGATTTAACTCACAATGGGGATGGCAAATAGCTGATGAATTAACTCAGGTAGGGAAGAGGAGAGAAAAACAGAGAGAGCTCTGCCACTTAGCCAAATGGAACCACATCCATACATGATGCAGAGTAAGATGGGTCCAAATTCTACCACTTGGGAAAATAGTTACTTAACTTCAGATGCCAAGCCTGAATAAGCATTTGCTAATGTGTATCAGGCCTAAGAAAAGGCAAAGGAAGATGACTGTTGGGGAAGGGAATGGACGAGTGGCAGTCGATGAACTCAGTGAAGCAGAATACAGCATGAGCATGTCGCCTCCTGAGTTTGTCCATTATGTGCATATCTGAAATTTTCAATGCCCTTAGGTGTGTATGTTCTTTAAACATGAAAAGATTTTTCAAAAACATGTTGCAAAAATTGATGCTTTTGTCACTGTTCATAGTAGATCACTTATCATACTTGGACTACATGTTTGAACAGTGTCCAAATCTGATTCTGAATGAAAATATGAGTATTACATGTTAGAATAAAAATCTACTAGGTATCTATAAATAAGGTACTATTAAATATTCATCCAAGGTATGCATATACAAAATTGCATTACTTTCGACCAGTCAAAACAAGTGTACTGGACTGGTTCCTCATGAGGCTAAATTGGACACTAACGGGTTAAAGATGAAGCTGACATCTGGTTTTTGTATACACAAATATCATTACTGTCATAAACAAAATCATTGCTCTTTTTTGACATAATTAGAAAACAACACCTGCCAATTATACTGCCGTTATACTTCCACAACAGACCAATAGAAATGCTTCAGAAGGAGTAATAAATGTTTGTCACAGTTTACTTGTATTGAAGGTTAAGACGATTTTGTCCTGTCCTGTATGCTTACTTTATAAACATATATTTTGATATATCTCAATCATTCAGTCACTGTGTGCTCCCTGTATCAAAACAGTCAGCACATCATATTCATCAACAGCCAGCACTATGGCATAATCAATCTGACGTACCATCTGCCCAAACGTCATAGCCATCTGCACTGCAATCAGTCCCTGCCACTCTCTCTCCCGGCTTCTCAATCCCGTAGTATATTGTGTTGCTAATATCAACTATGCTGCAAATTAATGGAATTATGTGGGGTGAATAATTAACAGATGGCATCATGGGGTAAACACAAGCAAATACAATTAAGTTACATCAAGTGACAAACTCCATCACTTTGAGTGATCCATAAGAGTGTTTTGGATCAGGCGTGGTGCTGTGCTGAGAGATAGCATTTAGAACCGGCTGTAGGTTTAATGTAGTCACATGTAGTGCAGCCCTGTGTGGACGGGCGACCTGTCCAGTCTGTTTCTCTGACTTTCACCCTATGACCACTGGGATAGGCTCCAGCACCCTTCTTAAGGATCAGCAGTTCAGTTAATGGATGGATGGACATGAAGTGCTGGTTATCCTTGACATATAATACTTGGTTATTCTGTGGCACAGCTTCCAGCCATCCTTGGTGATAGAACATATAATATCTCATACATTTGCTTGCTCATCTGTTTAAGATGCCATAGCTTATTTTGACATCTGCGCTTTAGACGGGCAGTGTAAACACTGATGTAATTGCTTTTTACTATGGCGGAATCATTTCCACAAAAATGTAATTGAATCACTCATGCCAGGAGACATGTCAGGCCAGTAGACATGTCATTTTTCTAGCCAGCAGTCATGAACATACTCTCTAAATAGAATGACCTACATTGCGGAGCTCACAGCTTGATAGATCTTTTTTTTTCCACTGCATTTAGTCAAATAATGATTGACATTCGCTCTTGTAAATACAGAGGATGCCAGACACATGCCAAGCATATTCATAGAATATTTCCAAAATAAGTCTTATTCAATAGAAGATTTAAAGCCATACATAGTAGAAAAAAAAAAAACTGCAGAAAAAAACAAAAAATAAAACACCTACTTGACTTCCTAGCATTGGAACTTCTCTATATTGATATTTAGGCATTCTCCTTTGATTATCTACCCTAATTCATACTGCCATACACAGGTATGTTTTGGTAGTTTTAATCCCCAATATATTAAAGGTGAAGCCTTCCCCACTGCCAGAACTAATCACAACAGAAGGTTTTAGGCTTTGAGGCTTTGAATTTCCCCTCATCAACCACTACTAGTCCTCAGATAAGTACCACTGAATTTACACATTTGAGTTCATCAAACCTATTGTGCTTTCATGCATAAAAAATCATTGTCAATTGGCGTTTTCTTGTCATATGCTATTTGAAAGTATCTCCACACTTGCGATTGCTCATTTAATGTTTATTGCCATGTGAAAAGCAGAGAAGTGGGCTTAGGTGACAGTTTATGCTCAATAATTTGCATAACAAGACCCAAAAAATAATGCAGTGATTAGTGATATTCACATAATAAACCCTCAATTGTGTAATAAGACAGGTTATGAGTATGAGTAAAGCTAAAGAATAAAGCTTGATGTGGATAAACCATTTAGAAGGGATTAAATGGAAGACCTACATTAAAAAGAAGACCTACAGTCTCAATTATAGGTTCCTTAAAACGAAGCGTTACCAAAGCAGAACTGCACACTTATACCTGTCGAAACAGATTTTAAATCAAACAAAAATACATACTTCTCTCATGTAACTGACTGTTATGTTTATTCATGTAATTGTGTAATTAGATTCAAGCAGTATAACGAAATGACGGTAATAAATATCCAGTCCTGAGGACTAATTTTAGCCACTCACTGTGTTGATTTGTAATAGGAAGTCCACTCCTGCATCTAATATGTTTATGTGACATGTCAGAATGTGACACAGTGAGTCATCCCAGTCAGAGTGTTTTATGTTTAGCATCAACTGCACCAGCGGCTCTAGATGAGACTCAGTCGATGCACACCATGTGACATCGCCCACACAAAGTCATTAAGAGGTTCCAAAACTGATTGTAAATTTTGAAGGAAACACACAAGGCAAATGCGTGTGAGAAGGTGTTTGGTGGCATTTAAAGTTCAGAGTCCTCATCATTGAACATAACTCTCTGTCTCTCTCGCTCAAATGACATTTAAGAATTAATTAAAGCAGGGAGGATTTATTTTGGCACGCGGAGAGCTCCGAGTGACCCTATCCCTTAGTAAAGGCCTCGTCAAATTTCTCCATGTCATGGTCATAAAAATGTTAATAGAACATCAGAATTAGAAGGCACCTTGGGTCAAATGGATATTGACATCTCATTTAAATGGACAATACAACCGAAAACAATTAAGATAATAACTGCTCATTTGTTCAGTCATGGACCGAGGCTTAAATAATATGAGACAGCTTTTCCTTATGAGCGTTTGTGTATATTATAGCCAAATCATCCACCCAGAAACTCAAAGGCCCGCGTTGTTTAGTGCGGTTTCTTCCAGATAGAAGCACCAGAACAATAACATTTCTTCCAGTTTCTTCCCCTCTTAATCAGAGCCCATTTCCCCCCTTCTATCAATCTTCTATCAGTTATTAGTCGGAAGAGTGAGGGATAGCAGCTTAGCTGTGTCTACATGAACCAGTGGTCGCTAGGAACATACTGTTTTGACACAGAGAGAAGAGTCATGGTCTCCAGCTGAGAAGTTGACGTTTTGTACTCCCACAGATGTTGGCACATGTACAGCAGATGCAGCCTAACTCTGCATTCACTGGCTGAGCTGCTTGACATCCCAAAAGCTCATTTCATAGAGTCGTGTGCAATGGTTACATGCACTGCAAACTTCAGCCTTCAGCTCACTTACTTATATTCAGATACCGTCCTCCATCACAAAACTGGATAACAGCTCCTGGCCTGAAAGAAAGGTTCAGATAAGGGCCTGATCTGGAAGCAAGACCTCTTCATAAATATATGCAAAAATGTCTTTGAACAGAAGGCATTGTTCCTAAAATTATTTATAGGAAGACAAGTATAAAGAAAATCTGGGTGCCCCCTAGAAAGCCGTATGAACCAAATCTGTTTGACATGCAGTATTGTCTCTGTGGTTACAACGCAAATTATTCAAATAATTTTGGACCATTTCTGTTCTTTATGATTGATTATACTCACACAAGGTTTTTCAAGTGTGAAGAAACAAAAAATGAAAAAAAAAATCAATAATTTAGTGTAACAACATCACCAGTATATTGACCTAGAGGAGGTGCATTCATTTATTAGAAGAACAGAAATAACACAAGCAGACCAAAGATGCATGTCAAATGAGCGTTTTAAAAAGAGATGGTGTCTCTGAAAATGACTGCCCTCTCCTGCTGTTTGATCACGCACGCTGAAACCAATCATTATCTAATTACAAGTCTTCTTCCGTGGACCATACAAAAAAACTGATCAATGTTGCTTTCAAGGGATTTGCAAGGGATTTATTTGTCTGGATGAATGGCTGTATGTGGCTTTCAGCTTCTGCATAAGACAGCAGAAAGTTTTTTCCCCTACACCGTAGTTTTTCACCCGTGCTTATAAATGTGTTTGTGTCTGTGTTTTTTGAATTTCCTGGAAGAAAAACAACAGGAAATAAAGGAGACACAAGGGGACAAGAAAGCTATCGGAGTGCAGCATCGCAACCCTGTCTCTCCGTTTGCAGAATTATGCCACAGTGCAGTCCTACGAACTTTAATATCTGTCATCCACAGGATGGTAGATAAACATGAATAATTGAAGAGTTGCAAGCTAAGTGTTGTAGAATATCGATTTCAATTTAAAGAACATAATCTTTATCTGACTTCAGAGTCTTCTATTTTTAAAAAGTGAAAGGCTCAAATGGCTATCAAGTTTGGAAGTGTCGCAGCAATCTTAGAAAAACCTGTGGGTAATTTGTTCGTACTCAATTACCAATGTGTCTAACATGACAGCTGCAGTGACACGCCCCTCTTGATTTTCTCTGTATTTGCACATTTGTGCAAATGGTTTCAGATCCCCCTGCAAAATGTAACATGACAAGGAAACACAAAACGCCATTTTTAAATGGTCGTTTATTAAAGGAAATTTGCAACACTTAGCTTACAAGTAAAAAAGTAATGAGTTTTTCACACAAAGTTTGATAAGTTTATTTTCCACATGAAACAATGATTTAAAAACTGTGTATTGTGTTTAATTAGCTCGTCTTTGTCTTACAGTTGTTTAGTTTTAATCATATCACTGTTACTCTACTGGCTTATACGGTTTTTCCACAACAAAGACCTGCTGGACCACTCAGCACATATTAACAGGCATGTCCAAGCCCATTCCTGATAATTCACCACCCTGCAAAGTTCAGACGCAGCACACCTGGATGTAATATTCAGATGTTTCCGGACGACTAAATTAATTCAATCGGGTGTGTAAAATTAGAGCTGGAAGCAAACGTTGAAGGACACTGGATCTTCATGAGCATGGTTGGGCAGCAACTCATTAAACCCATTTGACCCACTGACCCATTATATATCATCAAACGATGAAAAGCTCATTATCAGCAAATAGTTGCTTCCACAGGGTCTCCACTCCCACATGCTTTCATCTGTCTCTTTATCTTCATTTTCTGTCTACACCCTGGTATTTACTTCCATCACCTGTTTTAGGTTGACGAAGTAGCTGAAACGTGTATCTGTACCTTGGTTAGCTTGAGTTTTTTGTTTAATAGCACAATTTATCTATATAAATCGCTATGTCAAGCTATTCCCATGGGTATGTGACAGATCAGCCCCTTTGATATATAGTCAAGCAACCAGGGTTGCATTTTCTATAGCACTAAAAAATATCCAGGACAAACATCCACCTTAATCAGTCTAGTGTATAGCGCATGCCAACTCAAAGGCTTCCTCAAAGTTTTTTCTTTCTTTTGCAAGCTGAGTGTGTTATTTGCTCACAGGATTTCTGATTCTGATCAAGCCACTCATTTCTGTAGTCAGTCATTGTTTTGCAATATCCAGAATGTGAGGAACAAGCAACGCTGCGTTTACTGAAGAAAAAAACATTATTCTGCACCTCACAGCAGATTTGGCAGTGGCATCTCCAACAGTGCCATGCAACCATGTAGAAGCTGCCGTTGTGATAGCATTACTGACATAGCAACAGCGATTCTGTCAATGTGTGGGGCAATGGTGTAAGGCACTATTTTATCCAAAAATGGTTGTATATACACCAATATTTCAATAGGAAAATTGAAAAGCTGGGAAAATTGAACTCTTTGTATCACACTCTGCTGCTGGCCATGGCAGAAATGTCTTTTCCTGCAGCAAAACAAATGAATACCATGTCTGCCATCGCCAGCAAGTGGACTTTGAAATGTGCTTCACCAGCATTTATTACACTAAAAGTTATCATAAGTTTTACTTGTGTAATTCCCAATTCCTTTGTCTGACACATCCGCAAATGGTTTTGATTACTTTAATAAAGCCAGTGATGAAGCACCTTTTGAGCTTTTTAAGTGGTACACTCTCTCTGAAAAATGCTATTTAAAGCTGTCATCATATTATGCTCTTTTCAATGTCACACACTCACAAACCATTTAAGGGAGAAGCCTGACTTGCCTCCTCCACTATTATATTGATGTTACACTGAAGTATCAGATGTTCTGATTGTTCTCGCTGGCCTTTGACTTCCAGACTTTATGGTATTTTAAGCATTCTTGATGTTTTATTTTTCTCTTTTGAATTTGAATTTATGCAGAAGTCACTGTCAAGCAAGTCCAAAGAAATGCCGAAGCACACAAGAATGCAGACTGGTTCATTTGTTTGATCACTATAAATGTCAGTTTCTATTTGAGACACATCTTACATTTTCATTTAGATTCACGGCAACTCTTATCCAGAGTGACATACACTAGTGCTCAAGTAGTCCACATATGTCCTTCAGGCCGTACATTGTACATTCACAGCTTACATTCATGTGATTCCTGGTTTCTGCATGCATTCCTAGACAAATAGTGTTTCTTTAACTGCTCTCCTCCCTGGTGTTATCTGCAGCCTTAAATCCCAGAAATAAATGGTTTCAAATCTAACGAGCATCATATGCATTATGAAAAACATGACAAATCAGAGCTGGTTCATTGTGTTAATGCACACGGTCAGTGCTGCAATTAATTTGAAATGATTGTTCATTGAGAACAAAAGCGAGACCTCATTTATTTTTGATTTACACGTCATATTGATTTCATGCTTGCATGAGTAACGTAGCTCGATAAAACTTCAGAACTCTTCAAAATTAATTGTACTCTTTGGGGTTTGACAGATCTGTTTCATGTTGACTGCAGCTCTGGAAGTTTTTTTTTTTTTTTTTTCTTTTTTTTAAACACCTTCAATTCAAATTAAAAGAGAAACAAGCCATTAAAATTCACTCACAGTGGGACAGTACACAGGGTTCAAACAAGTCTAGCTCCAGCAACTGGTCTTTGACAGGCCTCAGACCACCTAATGGAAGATGAGAAATTGATTACTTTGACGACTCCATTCAGTCCTCAGATTTAAAGGCGCCAAAAAACACAGACGAAAAGATACTTTCAGCATATGTGCCTACTCAACTTATATGTTACACAATCAAAGTCCTCTACTGGTCTCCATCATCTCTTACTACTGTACCACACCCGGAATCTAAGGCTTAATATATTTTTTTTATGAATTCCCTGTTTGTACCTTGCCTTGCTTTTTGTTTTGACACATGAGGAAAAAGTACAATGAAATGTTCTGAAGTCTTTTTTTTCTTTGTTTAGCGTTCATCTTTCTGACAGTTGTGTATACATGTGTCATTGTTTTGAAAGGATCAAGTAACATATCCATTGCTTTGTTCAGTCTTTTTGTTAAAAAATGAAATCGCTTAGATCACGGTGCCCCGGCCTCATTTGAGACATGGACAACAGGAACCATAGGCAGCATCACAATTGCACAGTGCAGTATGAAAGGCACAGGGCTGGTGGAAACTGAATGCTTTAACAGTGTTGCGTTGTTGACATGAAATAGAACTGCATGTTTGATGCACAGCTGGACTACAGTCTAAATGATATGCTTGCTACTGAGCTGCCATCAAAACTCTATGCTGATAATATAATAGAAAGCCATCGTGGATAATATAATGACCGCTGGAGAATACGCATTGATGTAAAAATAACTGCCTCGTCGGAGTAACATCATACGATTTGCTCACACACTGGCCACAATGGAGGCAGCGCGTCAGACGCTTTACGTTCGAGGCTCATTAACGGCCGGACAATTTACCTCATTAACCGTCTCTCTTTTACATGCGCCAGTGCATGCACCAGAAAAGCACGAACCCTGAAGCCATTACTCTGCAGCTAGCGGGTGGGTCAAGTATTAATTTTTCTTTGAAGTAGGGCAAGCTCCCCAATGGGTTCTTCATGGGACACATGTTGTCTGTCATTTTTCACCTGGCAACAGATGGATGGCAGCAGGGGTCTTCATGAGGTCCACTTGTCTTCCTTAAGTGCCCTGCATTACCGGCGGGACAAATTATGATATTGCAGCCCTGAGGCCTATGGGCGTTTATCCTGCCCTGGGGTGTTGTGTCAAGTCGAGATTTGCCCCTCTTTCATCTAACAGTCGGTGGCTCTTGACAGCTGTGTTTAATTTGTGCTTTGCTTGTTCCCACGGCTCCTTTGGTAACACCTGTTTTAAAGAGCCCACGACAGCATAAGATGTTAGAGTAGATTAGAATGGGCTGAGGGAGGTGTAGTGTCTGGTGTTTATCATAGATTTAGCTCGCACATACCGTATGAGCAAGCTGTTACTGTGATGCTGGACGGGGTTGCAATTATGAAAATTACTGCCATAAGCAACTGAAGCCAGGTAGTGGGTGCAGGTCTAACTACGTGTGCTGAAATGATCTCATTATCTGTTTTTTGGGGGTTAATATTGTGGACTGTGGTTTCAGAAGCCCTCAGGTGTGTACTCACAATGCAGACACGCAGCTGATGTGAGTGTTCTTCTGAAACTCATGAGATTCAAGCCTCCTGAAAAATTAACTAAAACACTCATACATTAATGAACACATTTGAATCACATCTTCAAAATGTAAATGTTTCCCTGGCCAAAACAATTCGGTATACTGGTACTTGAAAAAAAAACACAACAAAAAACTCTAGAGTGAAATGCATTTCTGTCAGTGGCAGTGCTAGCATTACGCAGCAGTATTTTTCGGAGAGTGAGACTCTTAGATCTTCTTCCGCATGCTGAAGCTGTTTAGTGTGTCTGAACTGTGATTCTCGTGAATGAGCCACAGACATGTTCTACCAGCGAAGGTGCAGGAACGATTTTCACACAGAATGTTGCTGAAAATGGTAGTGGAGTAGGTAGTGGAGACATAATAACGTTGTCTATAGGAGGGTGAGTTTTGAGCTTCGCAGCAAGCCTCCTTTCAGTGGTTATGAATGTGAGTGATTTCCATTTCTGCTCTGGATCTCATGATTATCCAAATGAAGTGAGAAAATATATTTAATGATAAAATAATATAATTGCTTTTCTTTATAACATGATTTTCATTACAGTCGTTATTTCTGTTCGAAAGTATGGTCATTGACTGACTGTGCCTATCAATAGGTCTGAGAGAAACAGTTTATTATGGACTACAAAAAGAATACTTGATTTCGTCTGAAAGGAACTGGCCTTTAATTATAATCACAGCATCCACACATTTATAGTGGAATATACTTTGTCAGACACTCATATAGCAATTGTCCCTTAGAATGTATATGCATTGAAGAGCAGACTATACCGCAAAGGGAGAAAGTGAATGAAGTTATTAATGTGCTTTGAAATCATTTTAATTGCCTGGCATATTTATACATCTAAGTGGAAGTTGCAGATAGTGAAGATGAAAGATCTTTCTTTTCAGAGAGCTTTAGATACTTCATGTTCTTCCGAATGACAATAAATTGTAATAAAATGCTGGTAGTTAAGTGCCAGTGCTAGAAACATATTCAGAGGAAAAAAGACAAGTAGCAAGTGTGTGACGTTCAGCAAATATCAAAATTATTAAATTCAATTTAGAATATGCTAAGAGATATAGTGGCAGATCTACAGTTTATCAATCAGCAATAACAGAGTGAAGGAGACATAGTGTCACACACACACACACACACACACACACACACACACATACACACAAAGAAGTCCCTTAGTGTTCATTTAATCCATTAGTGACAAAAAAATGAAAAACGCTGCAAGACCCCCGCTAGTTTCATATGACTCCTCTCAAGTTTGAAAAATGCAGAAAATTGACTGTAGTCTGATTACAATAATGCTGAGTAAACACACACACACACACACACACACACACACACAGCTTTCCAAAACGCCTTATCTCTCCCCTATAGTCTCAGCACACACACAAGCACTGACAGAAACTTTTCAGAAAGAAAACAGAGAGGAAAGGACAGAAGGGGTGTGATTATCTGACTGTCCAGATATCTGAACCCGTCTTGTGTTTAAGCAGGGTTTTACTGAACCCAGAGTGGGACCAATAAGACTCAACATTGTTATCTTGGTGCTACTTATGACACGGACACTTTACACACAGCCTAGCAGAAATATTGCCTTGTGTTTTCCAGATCATTCGTGAGATTTGCTGTGTCTGTTTCCCACAAAGCTGACCATCCCCGTTCTGTAAGTGGTCTTTTAAAGTTTTTCTATGTCATTCTTTTCTGAATCAGATTTGTGCAATGTAACTCAGATGTTTAATCTGTGAATTGACTGAATGGTAATCTCATCCCCTCATCATCTTCTGCTATTTTGGTGCATTTCTTTTTACTTTCATTGCATAAACACTAAGTCACTTTCATGAATCATTTTGCACCACTGATCTGCTGGTACAGCACACTAACTCTTACACATAGAAATGTTACACTGTTATTTTGTTACGATAATGTTCTTGTCATTGTGTTGCATTATTATTTATTGTCTATTTTTGATTCTAGTTTATTAATATCTTTTCTTCTTGTTCCACTTGCTAATGACACAAGACTTTCCCTCGGGATAAATAAAGTTCTTTCTTGTCTTGCCTTATCTTATCTTAAGGAACGCTAGGTAGGAGCATGAAAACAATTTGGTTACAGCTGTGTTTTTGTATCTACTTCACATGTCATCAGCGGGTGGGAGCATTGGTAGACTTGCATTTGAACTTCAGTACTGAGGAGAGAGGGTAGCGCGAGGGTGGACAGCCATCTGCCTAGTGCCATTTGCACTAAACCTTTTTACACACTGAACATACATACAGTATACATCTTGCACATCCTTAGTGTCTTTGCACTGCACTATACTACCTCAGTATTTACATTTACAGCATTCAGCAGACACTTTTATCCAAAGCGACTTCCATTCACTAACTACAAGGGAGCAACTTGGGGTTAAGGATCTTGCTCAGGGCCCCAGT
>JBBIGA010000007.1:7810521-7822405 GCA_037576975.1 Alestes dentex
GTACTGTCCACTTTCTGCCGTTACTAAGCAAATTTCCCACTTGTGGGACTAATAAAGGTTTATCTTATCTTATCTTAAATACAGCCCCTTCCATCTAGAGCCTTACACCCACCCGTGGGCTGTGCTGGCTAGATCATCTCAATGCTGGAGCTACATTAGTTGTTCGGTTGCTGCATGTTGCGAGGTTCAGAAATGCCATGCAAAATGTGCAATCACTCAAAAAGTAGATATAGAGCAAACGCCGCATCACACTTCATGCGCTTTAACTCCTTTAGCTCGCTCTGAAATGAAAAAGCAGTAATAATGTTCACTCCTGCATTTGCATTAGCTGGTTAATTATCAGTTTTAGTTCCTGCTCTTCTTTCTTTTCCTGGTTTGTTTTGCACTGCAAGCCATTGTACTGAGACGCTTTGGGTGTTATATCCTTTCTGTAACTCGACTGCCATGAAAGTAAATACACCAACAACAGGCTTTGGTTGTCTCCTGTCAAACATGGTTTCTCAGGCACCTAAACCATGAATAAGATTTCAGACATCCAGTGAAATAACAATTGCATTGATCAATGTATTTCAAGCTTTGGAAACAAAAGTATGTGTCTATAATCCTCTTTTGTTTTGTGTTTCATGCTTTTTTGCTCTTGGGAATGCTCTGTGAATCTGGTTGCATACAGTAGATTACAGGAAATATCAAAAGACATTAATACAATAATAACATTTTTTCCACTGTATTTTTTTGTCCCTTTATGGTGGGCAGTTCACAGAGACAGTCCCAGGTGTAATGACTGTTTCCTTTTTGGGGAAGACAAGCTCTACAAAAAAGGAAAGAAGGCCAGTTGTATACACTCTTGGGATTCTGTTCTGCTTGGATGGTTTATTCGTAAAGAGAGGAGGAGGTTGCTCCCCAGAATAAGCTATGACTTTAAGAAAGGATCGTCTCTAAGGCCATTAAAGCAACAAACCTTCAAATCTGTCAGCCCTTGAAGCTGAGGTTGGTTCTGTAATGGTTTGAAAATTACTTCTTGATAGTCCTTCATACTACAAAATAATTTTGTCCTTGAAATGTGTCTTTTTTTAACTTTGGATTTGAGAAGGATTTCACACTAAGATGTTCTAAAAACAATTAGACATTTTGACGTTGTGCTTTCTACATATTTTTTCATCTGTGGTTGTTGTTGTTATTGTTTATTATAATGATTGTGTGAATTCTTATTTGAAGTGGAAGTGCCAGATACATCCCCTGATGAAGGGCTACATCAAAAATAATTTACCTGTACTTATGTGACTTTGGGAAATAATTGACCAAATTGGTGTGTGCAGTTGCACGTCAAGAAATAGGAGACCATTAAGGTTCAAACATTGTGAAACTTTTTACATCAAAGTGGTTTATGACATCTTGATAGTCCTTCATAGCATCCTGAATTGCTCAGCAGGGAAAAGCTTTGACTCTGTAAATAAGTTACTCTTAATGTGCCATTACAGCCATCAGATTAAAAAGGGAAAAAATTCTAAACTGCATGCTTCACCGTGGTCATCAGTTCAGTTCATGAGGGTTTCAACTCCAGGCTTTGGCTCAACAGAGGGCTACATGAGGCTGCAGAGTCATTTTCTTTATTAATGAAAATGAACTTTGCTGAAGTCCCTGTGTGCATTGATGATCTTGTGGGCTGGTTGAACGGAGTAAAGTCTCTCGTAGCTCCAGTGGTCCGAAGGGAAATGATGGCTCAGATGCTCCATATGGCTCAGGAGACCAAGCAGAAGGCTGAAATAATTACAGTGTTAAAAGCTGTTTATCAGCAGTACAGCAGAACTGACAGGGCTTTCCATGCTAAAGTTGCTTACTGTATATGGTGCAGTGTGAAGGACAGTAATATGTAAACAGTGGAATAGTTTTGCATTAATACTTTGTGAACATTAACTTCATAGTAGAGTTACTGCACCAGTCAGTTCAGCTCTTAAATGACTAAAATGCCTAAGATTTAACATCACAACGCCAGTTTCTGCTTTCTCTGTAATTACACATTTCTTCAGATGTGAAGGTTGATTCAGTGTTTGTACCCAGGGTATAAATGGGGCTGTGGGATAGGAGAGTAAAGGAGCCTCCCTACGAGAGAAAAATCTGAACCTGGGGGTTCCCATGCTATTTCCTTGAAGAAAATGTACTTTTTCTGACAATCAGGCGAGATAACTGCCTTCTTGCATTCCTCTGTAAACTCAACACTCTGAATTCTTAACATAATGACGCAATCTAGCACACCGATCTGCGTCCCTCTAGTTTAAACCTGAAGGAGCTTAAAGCTTGAGCACATCTCAAACTGCCAGGGATCTTTATATACCTCTGGGATCTTTATAAACCTCTGACTTTGACTCCCCAGCAGCCATGAAGACACACAAAAACATAGTTAGCAGCCATGTCACAATTTATTTTAGGCTGTTTGAGAGCATGCAGGCCATGTTCTCACTAGCTTACATGTGTTTTTGCATGATAGCCTACATGTGTGTATAATTTTACTCATTTGTGCAGAATTTTACACTTTGGTAATTTGTTTTTTGACCTACTTTGCTTCTTCTTGTCAGTCGCTGACATAGCAAATACAGTCCAGATAAGGTCCAAAGCACGGAAATACCACACAGACCGTGATGCAGTGAGAGTACTGATTTAGAAAAAAGTGCTTTATGGAATAAAACATCTAAGACAATTATACATTTTTCCACATTTGATATCAGCAACCTTTTTTGGCTCAAAGTTTTGTGTCATCTACTATGGCTTTTTTGCGACTCATTTTGGTTTCATTTAACCCAGTAATAACCTTGTTGCATGCAGTGTCATACTGAGGTATTAAACAGTGGTGGGAGCTACTGAGCACCTTCACACATTTTTATTTAAAACAATGGTGTGCAGTCTCCTTAAGTGTATAATACATGTCCAGATGAAGAGTGCGTGTGCGCTGTCTTTAGTACCAGGGCAATACATGTAAATCAAATCGATTCCACTGTGAGCTATAAGGCAAGATAAACAACGTATATGTCAAACAAATGAACTCTTAATATGCAGAGTCATTTCCCTAATTTGTTTGCGTTTTAGCATAAGTAACTCAGTGTCCCATAAACATAATGTTACTTTAATGGTTCTTTCACTACAGTCTGTAGTGTGGTGATTTAAAACATTTCAGTGACACATTTTATGGGTCTTTAGGTGGTACAGAAGTTTCTTTTGCTTAGTTTCGAAGCTGTGCAAGCACACCAACACACAAGGGGCAGATGAAGAATTATTTATTTTTAAATCAAGGGCCACAATGGGGCCACATTGTACACAGAGAGGGCAAGAATATGCCTCACATCCATGCACAATTATTTTTCCTGCTGTCATTATCTTGCCGTGCCTAAACATTTTCTGACCTAGTAAAGAGGGGTTGGAGCTGCCCTGGTTTTGACCCCGACTGGCTTCTGCGCAACTCTCCATTACTCTCCCCGCTCACACTGCTCTTAGTCATTTTCACTGGCTGGCAGACTTGGAGTCTTTTTGGCCAAAAACCACTGAATATCTGCCCGTCCCTTTCTTTCCATGCTTTCTATCTCTGCCAAACATTGTAGTTAACACACAAATGCAAATCACTCAGTATTTACTACACAGATTAACATTAATGGTATGCTGAGTTCAAGCCAGGGCTCAATTCCATCATAATTTTTCAAGAGGGAGATCAGATATTTTCTTAGTTCCAAGGTGTCTGGTTCTTTTGTTTGCATAGCACTGACCGTAGCATGACTGAAACAATATTTTAGAAACAAGAAGTGTCTTTCAGATGAGCTCAGATTAAACAAAAAATCTAGCTGGCAAACGTATTCAAGCGCATTGAAGAAGAAAAGAAAACAAATGTATATGTTATACTACACTGTATTTTGTAACTACCACCTTAATCATATTATTTTGTTTACCAGTATAAAAACGGTTAATACTTCATTAAAGTGATTTTTTTTTTCCCCTGCCGATATCATTACTGTCATTGAGCACAGAAAATATTGTGTGGGCCTTTACACATCAGAGGCTTCAAACATCTTTTACTGCTTATTGCAAGAAATGGCCCTGTTGTGTACCGTTTGAAATGTCGGAATTGAAAGAGCATGCTCTAGTCTCATTTACTGCTATTCCAAAAAGTTATATTTATGTTGTGGCATTGGGCCATCCTGAAAACCCATGTTTGCTGCAGGGGCTTCCTTAACAAGTTTTGTAACAAGAATTGTTGGTTGTAACAATGGATCTTCGAGTCACCCTCTCAGCAGGAGGCCCTCCTTTGAGGCTGTTGTTAACTGTCACGGTGAAGTCTGTTGTGCTCGGGAGTCTAATGCTCTGCACTCACACTTCTTAATGATCAGCACAGATTCCTTATGAGGCCATTGCACTCGTAGGCACTGTACTTTACATCACAGATCAATAAAGAGGACTTCCACTGGGCAGCAGGTATTTCCTTTATAGATTCCTCTGCCATGTTCTCTAAACAAATGACTGCACCAACAACAGCCATTTGCAGCAAGGTCCTTTCAGAAGCCCTGGTGGAGGTAGGGTGCGGTGGTGGTGGGGATGGGGGTGTGGATTTGGTAATTTTGCAACCAAAAATGCAACCAGAGTAATATGGCTGAAGGGGTGCAAACTCAAATAATGCTCTTGACTATAGCAGATAGGTAGTTAGACATTTAGTATACTTTACATGTATGCTGTGATCGTTTGATTAGTTTTGGATCACAAATGCCATTCCTCATCCAAAGATATTGCATAGAGTTACATCAAACCAGAGAACACTGCTTAGACCAGTGCTGGGGGACCCTTCTAGTTAATGCTTGACCTGACTTCATGGTGACTCTAGGCTCGTGTGTAGCTGCTCCGGAGCATCCCAGTTCTATTACCAGGGCTTTTTCAAGGAGATGAACCAGCTCTGTATGTAACTGCACTCTTGTGTCAGCAAAGGAGTGGACCCTAAAGCAGCAGAATTTCACTAATTAGAAGGGGTTTAATGTCTGCATACATATGGTCATATAGTGTATGCATGCATTCTTGGTTATTGTGTAGATCTGGGTTTAATGAATACCACAGCTTTACAGCTTTCTTACAGTCTAAATCATGTCACTTTGTGACCAACTAAAATATGCATTGTTCTAAATCCCACAGATACTGACAAACATATTCCCCTCTGAATCTGAATCATCTTCCCAGTTGTCACAGCATGTGGGGCAACGGGTAGATTTAGCAGAGAAAGTAGTTCAGAATGGAGTATTTTGATATTGTAAAAACTCACCTGCAGTTGCATATCAGTTGCTCTGTTTGGGAAAGAACACTTGTTATCTTAGTGGGGTACGGGATGACATAGTTCTCTTTCTATGGGGGTGTGCTCTTTTTTTTTAATCATCACTTTTTAGGCCAGTCGAGAAGGGCGAACATGCTGTTAATTAATCTGTTTGAGTTGAGTCCCTGAGAATGGCCCAGAGTTAACAATATTTTGTGCTAATTAAAATGTTAATTAGACAGCATCCCTGAAGCCAAAGTCTGAGTCAGAGTCCCTTTTTTAGGTCATATGAGCTTGTCCGCCTTGGACACTGCCAATACTCAAAAACTGCATGAATCAGAACTTTGAGGTCACAACATGCTGATATGCTGCAGCCAATCTGCTTTTGGTCTCTTGTGATTAAATTAAAGTTTTAATTAATCTACTTTTTAACTGGAAGGTCTTTATAAATGTAAATATTAATACATTTTAGTCCTGCTTCACCTTTTGCAATATTTGTGGTGTGGTGCCTCCATGACAAATAACCTCCCAATGCTTAAAATTCAAAGACGCCATCATGGTTAATTAAATAATCAAATATTAGATTTATTCACTTTCACCTGTTTAACTTAGAACCACTTAATCATTGCCTTGTAAAATCAAACTCACCCAGGCTGCAGCCTTAAGGCATCAAACACAGCACTCTGGAAAGTCCTGGGTGGTGGTGATGTCTAAAAAGTTCTTTACACATTCTGTCTCATCTGTTTTCCTTTTCTTCCTCGAGCAATTTTGCTTAACAGGAACTCTTCATTCATCATGTTACTCTTGTAATGTAGTCATTAATTATCTTCCACTAACAGTGTTATCACCATTAACTGACAATCATTGACAGGGCTCGCATCAATAAGCATCAATCAAGTAATGGCCTGCCGTTTCATTTTAGTAATATGCACAGTTTAGCGCTTTATGAGCAGCACTTTAAATCTTAACTCATCCTAAAAAGTTAACTAAAAGGAAGGGCTTGCTCCAAATTGCTTCATAATGCCCCTGATAAGTCACACTCTGCGGAGAGTCATGAATGAGGCGCAGACAATATATTACTCTTCTCCCTCATCCTTTCAACTTGAATGGCCTGGACCCCCCTCCCTGCGGCTCTGCAGCTGACTCATGACATCTATAACAAGGCTGTCGGCTGAAGTCAGAGGAATAAAAAGGAAAGTTCTTAACGTCAGCAGTGATTGCTTTTGAATGACTGGCTGAAAAGGAAAGGGTGACAGGCAACAGTCACTGTGATGCACCGTATATGTACATAATAGAACTGAGTGGTAGAGTCAGTAAGGCCTATTTCAGTGAGACATTTTTGCAGAGAATCCAGAGAGTTAAAATCCCACCTTCATCGTGTTCTAAATCAATAGCTAAGGGTTCCCAAAGACCAGTGATTTCCATATTTGCATTAAATGATGCTCTTCCACTAGCACAGATAATTTTGCCTTAACTCAAGTAAATGTTAGTCCATTACAAATCAACTGACCTGTACCCGAGCCATACCCGTGCTGTCATGGCCCTGATCGATGGCAGGGCCCAAAGTGGGCAGCGGCTGAGCTGACTGCATCACTGCTTTCTGACTGGTCGAAATGTCATCACAACATGGAAAGAGGCCATTGATTCATTTACAGTCCGTGCAAACAAAACTAAAAACAAAACATCACTGGAGGAATAAACTATCAACTGGGGAGTCAACAGTACAATCACTACTGTTTTGGCTGAAGATACATTTCAGTGGGAGTTTTTCAGTTTATCTTTATTGCTGTGAGAAATGTGAAGGTGTACAAGCCCAAACAAATTAGCTGGTTGACGTATCTGTTGCACCTTTAAAGAATGGCGATAAATAAATGGACAACTCCAGCAAGACTATAAATAATAAAAGGCCACAATATCTAAAGCAGATCTGACTGAAAGACTTTCCATGGTACGACTCCATGGATGCGGTTTTTGGGATGATGGCCACCGAAAACCGTGAGGAGAGAATTGCGTGTCTGATGAATGAGCAACTGGGCTGAGATACAATGGAAAATCAAAGCAAGCTACAAGGTCCATGACACTGCAGTATGGTTTATGTACAGCCTGGTTCCTGTGTGCCTTTGGAAAAGTGCCTATAGATCCTTGTTGAGAAGCTTCAAAGACAGTTTTTGTGCTAAGGTGCATGGCTGGTAACCCTGAATTTCAATCTATTCTTACAGTGTGCATCAAAAAGGTACCATTCTGCTTTTAAAATGCCTCATCACAATGACATAACCATGCTATGAAAATGCCATGGCAGATATCATGTGCTGTCATAAGCTGTCAAGGAACAGTTTCATGTTACCATTACCAGTTGTCATGAATGACAATAGAATGTTTGATTTCATGACTGTAAATTAACGTGTGACATGAACTGCCATCAAATATAATAATATCTGTTATAATTACCTGCAATCATACCACGACCCTGTTGAATCAATTGGAATAACCAGCATATGACAGCCATGGCATGTCTGTCAGTGTTGTGTTTAGGTAAAATGTTACCCGAATATACTGTAATATCAACAGTGTTTTGGAGTGAATTAGTGTATTATGTATGTGTGCGTGTGTGTGTGTGTGTGAGTGTGTGTGAGTAGAATTGTGACTGAACGAGTTAATGACCTTGTCATGCCGGCCTTCAAGTATTGTAAAGAAGCTCTTTTTGCTTTGAAAACTCTCTATTAATTATTTTACAAAACCACACATTCACGCAGAGCACAATGCTAGACTTATGAGAGATACTGTCAAAACTGGCCATATTCTTTTGCCATGCTTGTGGTAATGGCTGATTTGACGCCTTGGTATTAATAGGAGTTAAGCATTCAAAATGTTTGACATTAACAAGGCTTAGCAATTTCAAAGATAACCCCGCTGTTATTGTATTTTGTGACGGATTGCTGACAGTAGATGTTTAATTGCTCAGCGTGTGTTTTCGAATAGTGTTTTTCAACACAGTGTCATTTTCATTGTGGTGTCACTGTTGGCTTTAACAAGCAATGGACCAAGCCTTTAATTCACTATCAATCATGTGTCTTATTAATCCTCTCAGCACTTGCTGCCTCTCCTCTACATTTCCTTTAAAGACAGAAATATGTTTGGATGCATTATCCCCAAAGTGCAGAGTGCTTCTTCCATTTACCAAAGCCTCTGAATATCTCTTCTTTCTCTCTCTCTCTCTCTCTCTCTCTCTCTCTCTCTCTCTCTCTCTCTCTCTCTCTCTCTCTCTCCCTCTCTTTCAGGTGTTTTATTTCTGTACAGTATGAAGACTTGAATCATGTCCAATCAAATAGAGGCGCCTGTATTGATTAGATCTATACTGAGTTCACGCACTCACACACACACACACACACACACACACACACACACACGCACACACACACACACACTGTCCTTGGATACAGTGTGAAACAGGAGTTAAAATTCAGCACGAACAAGAAACTGAAGCTGGAATGGTCACAGCATTCATATTTAATGTAAGACACTGACCCCCACCCCCCACCACACACACACACACGCACACTCACACACACACATACATACACACACACACCTCCCACATTACACCTTATGCTACATCTTATATGCACACTCTCACACTTACACTCAGACGTATTATGCAAAATTCTTATTATCAGATTATTATAGGGATTATTATAGGCAATAATCTGAACTGAGACTGTAGCCTCTCATTCAAACACAGCTTTAAAATGTCTTTTAAAGTCAACCAGCACCTTCGGTAAACCCCACTGGACAGCACTCGAGATTTGTGAATAAATCAACAAGCAGTAGACTAACAGAAGCAGCTGTACGATGGAGCTGCAGCTCCCTTGACAACCTCCACTGTAACAAGAACCCATGAGTTGACCACTGACTGTATACAGTATATACTTTCACTCATTGAATAGATATTTAAGTTATATTCACTCACTGACTAAACGCTCACACGTACAGATACAGTTTGATTGTACATATATGATACATACACCCACTGACTGTATATATGATATTTATGATATATACACTAGCTGATTATATATATTATATATGATCTATACACTAATTGAATGTGTGTATATGACACATACGATATGCATACACTCAGAAATACATACATTTTGAACAGCACCAGCTCCTTTAAGTAGTCTGAACATTGTTTTTTTTTAAACTCTAGACATGTCTGCATATGTGTGTGTGTCCTACATTCAGTCTGAAAGACAAAGCTATTGTTGGACATCCTCTGTGGACACACACTTTTAAAAAAGGGATCCGGTTAATTCAACACAGGACCAAAATGTAACATGTTCAGGACCAAAATGTAACACCAAAGTGTATGTAAAGAAATTCCACACATGCAAACACATTATTTCGTTCCTTATGTTGTGTCCATGGCAAACAGCTACATACTCCTTCTCAACTGAGAAGGACGAACAGGATGCACTAATTCAGTGAAGAAACTGGTCACATTTTATTCTATGACCCCTGAATTACTCTTATCCGTACTTACAATGACCTTCAGTAACTGTAAACTCACACCTCTAGCGCTGTACTTGTAACAACATGCCAGTAACATCACACCTGTAACACTGTAGTTGTGACATCACACCTGTAACACTGTAGTTGTGACATCACACCTGCAACACTATACCTGTAACATCACACTTGTAACATTGTACCTGTAACATCACACCTGTAATGTTGTACTTGTAACATCACACCTGTAAAGCTGTAACATCAAACCTGCATCTTCGTACTTGTAAAACCACACCTGTAACATCACACCTGAAGTGCTGTGTTTGTAACATCACATCTGTAAAGCTGTCCCTGTAACACACCTGTACGGCTGTGTCTGTAACATCATACCTGTAACGCTATACCTGTGACACCACACCTGTAACATTCTATGTGTAACATCAGACCTGTAGCAATGTACCTGTAACATCACACCTGTAATTCTGTGTCTGTGGTATTTTGCCTGCATTACTGTGTCTGTAGTATCAACCTTCTGTAATATCAAACAGGTAGGTTTGTATCTGTACTACTGTACCAATAACTTCACACCTGTAATATTGTACCTGTCCTACTGTACATGTATTGCTGTACCTGTAACACTGTACCTGTCCTATTATACTAGTAACATTGTCCCTTACTATTGTACCTGTAACATTGTACCTGCTCTATTATACCTGTCCTATTGTACCCATAATACTATAACTGTAACAATATACCTGTAACACTACACTGTTATACCTGTACTATTGTACCTGTAACACTGTACCTGTACAATTCTACCTATACTATAGTACATGTCCTACTGTACCTGTAACACCGTACCTGTACTATTGTACCTGTAACGCTGTACCTGTACTATTGTACCTGTAACACCGTACCTGTACTATTTTACCTGTAACGCTGTACCTGTACTATTGTACCTATAACACTGAACCTGTACTATTGTACCTGTAACACAGTACCTGTCCTACTGTACCTGTAACACCGTACCTGTACAATTCTACCTGTACTATCGTACCTGTCCTACTGTACCTATAACACTGTACCTGTACAACTTTAAATGTCCTACTGCACCTGCACTATTGTACTTGAAACACTGTACCCTGCAACATCGTACAAATAACATCAACAAATAACATATGTAACACTGCACCAGTTACCTGTACTCTGGTACCTGTATTTATACTACACTGAACTTGTACTATCATGTACCAGTGTATCTGTACCTGTTTTATGGTTCCTTCCCTTCTGCACCTGCAACATCATGGAATATCATGATACCCGATGTGTGTTCAAGATGTGAAACACTGCCCCTTGATTTACATGTTGAATGCAAATGAAAATGAATATGAACCTAAAAATACAGCAGTGATAAGCAAATGGACAGGATTATTTGTTTTTTGTTCTTTGTTCTGGTTCTGGCCTCGTATTTCTGAAAACTGGAGAAACGGAGTATGTTCAGTGTTTGTTGTGCTGCTTAAGCTCATTAGTGGAAAATGAATGAACATTCCAGTGTGTGATGCCAGTGTTGGTGTGTATAAATCCTGACCAGCTGAGGAGTTATAACACAGAGAGGGATAAATCAGCTTCTGTTCTCTCTCTCTGTCTCTCTCTGCCTCTCTAACTCTCTCTCTCTCCCTCTCTCTCTCTTTCTCTCTCTCCCTCTCTCTGAAAGGGGTGATTTAGAGTCTGGAGTTTGGATGTTTAGGTGGACAGATGCCAGAATCTCCAAAACACAGCTGCTCCTTTTCTCCTTTTCAGTGCTAAACACTCCCTCCATCCTCTGAAAGAAGAAAAGCGATAGAATAGCGGTCAGCCAGACGGACGGACAGAAAGAGAGGTGGATGGAGCATTGAGGCGAACTGTATCTTTTCACATCAGTAGTTTGGACAGAATTAAAAGATTAAGCAGCCAAAAGAAACGAAAAGTCCCCAAACTGATGCCAGACACACACACACACACACACACACACACACACACACATACACATTCACACACACACACACACACACACACACACACACACACACACACACACACACACACACACACACACACACA
>JBBIGA010000007.1:7828102-7841984 GCA_037576975.1 Alestes dentex
GACACTACTACAAAACATATTTAGGTGACTGAAATATATTTTAAACCAATCAATATTTATTTAGATGCTATTCAATTTTCTGGGGTGCTACAGGGAGCTTAACATATTCCAGTGAGGGTCCAGCACCCCATAGTGCCCCTTTGGTGCTGCCATGTTGTGGTGAAATTTCCTTAACCTTTAGCACAGCATCAGGTTTGTCTACTGTTACTTGTAAGAGCGCAGAGTCATAAGACATGTGTAGATTTGTAATGCTGCCGTTCTTGTGAAAACCTATGTCTTAGCTTACAGTAGTGGTTTGAGCCTTCTCTGTGTCCTCTCTGACCACCATAGCACACCATAATGGATTAGAAAAATAATGCACATGCTAAATTCTAGACCAATCTTGACATTATTCCTGGTGATTATTCCTTTTAGTGGTTCACAGTACATTAAAGACATTTTTATCTGTTTTTTTAAAACCTGGCTCTGGTGCTATGGCGACAGATGCCTTTTGCATACGGGTGCATATTATAAATCCCACCGAGAGAAGGGGAAAATAGTCTGGGTAGACAGTAAAAATTCAGTGATCAACTATAATGGGTTTTGAGGCAGGAGGTCACATTGTCAAGGCTTTGTGGAAATGAGGATATACTCAGAAGATCAAAAAGAAGCACCAAACCACACTCAAGATATATAGGAAAGAAGACAATGCTCAGTGTGCTTAAGAGTGTTCAGCGTTCTATGATTATAGAAGATATCAGGGGGCCACCAAAGCTGACTTGAGGATTTCCTATTTCGACTTATCTCCTCACTGAACAAACCACCTTGTAAAAGCAGGAGGTTGGTATTTATCGAATCCTTAAATGGTATGGCTGCATGCAATTTAGTGCTCAGTAGGCTAATTAGTACGTGTCCAAGCATAATTTCTTAGACATGCTAAGTAGGCACGGTTATGGCACATGATGTGTTGTTTTGGATGTCCTTGAATACACAACAAGACTAGCAGTGATAACAGAAATAAGCTCACATTTATTATGCAAAACTAAAAATAAAAAATGTCAAAAAAACAACAACAAAGAATGGCATGTGCATTTTAGCAAGAACAACAATCTGCATCAAATAAAGTCAGGAAACCTCAAAGCAGATTAAACAGCTTAGAACATTACACAGTTAAGCAGAACTCCAATACTTATCCAGCCACAATATTTACTTAAATGCCAGTGCTGTTATGTTCACGTTTTCTTCGGCGTCCTCGCACACATAGTATTCCAGAATGAATGCAAGCTGTACAGAGTCCAAGGAGGCTTAAAATCAAATCATTATATATGCATCTGTATGTATATATTTATATATTACACAAATATAAATTCTTCCCGAACCTCAGAGCATGTCATATTAAATTCACAGCTGGATATAAACAGAAAAATACAGCAAAATTAAGAGTATATGGGTGAAAGGTAGCCCATAATTCTTTGCGTCCATGTTGCGTTTAATCTTCTGGAGCACAGAACACATGTCCAAGGAGACAGTCTTATCCTCCAAAGCTTTTTCTGGTGAAGATAACTATCACATTTTGGGTGCAAATATTGGTTTTATGCAAGATACATCTGTGCCATCCACTCCAAGGTAAGAGCAAGTGATATTTTTTTTCCCTCTTGGCTTTAAGAACAGTGGATCTGGAAAAAAAAGGAGTCAACAACTATAGCAAAGCTTCCCGGACACAGCCACTAGCAAAAAGCAGGATAGCAAGTCCATAGCTCGTAGCTATCCTGGTACCTGGGGAAGAAATTACAGCCACATCAATATCTTCAGGCTGACAGAGGCAAACAGCAAACAGTGAATCATGGGTATCAATTACATGCACGCTAGCAGTCACCACTTATCATAGACAACATGGATTTTTGCCAGTTTTAGGTCTTGTTATAGCTACCACAATAAATTTAGCACAATAAATAAACATTATATTGAATCCAGGACCGAGTTCAATACTCATGCATATTTGACTTATGGAATCTGGAATGCACTCTCAGGTGCCACAAAGGGTTCTTTAAGCTCTGCCATAGAAGAACTACTTTTGTTTCCCAAAAGAACAAAGTTTATAAAAAATATCTGAGAGCGAATAACCTTTGACTTAAAGGACCTTCACATATGCTGTGCGTGAACATGTATTCTCTACAGCTGAATATCTGTGTTTCTATATGAAACACTGGGGGACAGAGTTAACAGTTTATGATTTCAGACACTACATTACATTCTGTGGAAATGTTTCCATGGTTGCTCTGTTTGAGAACCTTTCTTGAATTTTCAAACCAAACTACGAAATACATTTTGGGTGTTATCTGCTCAGAATGGTACATTGATTGCACACTACTACACTACTGCAGTGCATAGTGGGATTTTTAGATTACAGAGCTTTAAAACTTTTTTGGACATTTCGTTTATGTGGAAGTTAAGGTTCTTCACACTCGCATTCCATTTATATATATATATATATATATATAAAATGAAGAACTTCCATAGAAAAGCTGATTCGTAACTCGCATTTCTGAAAGAAACATTTTCGGCACCTTTATTTTTTAGACTTTCAAAGATATGTGTTTAAATGTTCTGCATTGAGATCATCGTGCAGTGCACTGAACACTGACATGAATTTCCATAGGATAAGAACATGAAAAAGAATACATCCCTAATGTAAAAGCTTTTCGCTCTTCCTGGGAAGCCTTGCCATACAGAAGTCAAAGCGCCATTTAACGGTCACAAATAGGCATTTATGTAAATGCCTACCACTGACCTGACCTCTCAAGTTGCTGGGGCTGCCTTCACCTAAACGATTTCTGAATCCATTCACTCCACCCTACATACGGAGAAAATTGCTGCTTAAAAAACCTCCCAGTAAGCACACGGGTTTGTGAACTCATCTATCAGAGAATCGAGCATCAGTGCTGATAGTGGTGTAGCAGAAGGGCTTTATCTGACCGCACGAGCACATCAAGCAGAATAACTTTTGGTACACCATTTAAAGTGTTTGTGAAGGGAACTGGCACGTGTGTTAAGGAAGCAGGTTGGGCGACGGGAGGCTTTCATTTGATGTCAGCTGAGCCAAGCCGATTCCTTTTACTTACCAGAAAATTACAGTTCTATGTGTTTTGCATTCAATATTTTTGATTGTCTGCTTTGTGGTTTAGCTGTCACGGAGGGCAATGCAACCTACATTTTTACAGAGCCTGCATACTCGCCCAGGCCCGAAGCCACTCCAGCGTGCGGCACACTACAGCTCTGTGTATATGGAGGCAAGAGGGGCTGAACTGTGGAAATGTACTGAGATTTGTCAAATGACTAATTGCCCTAGGAAAGCAAGTTTGTGCTGTTATTTTCCCCAACACATTATGTATAGAGATGATTTATGAACAATCATCAAAATTTTACATAGGAGGCAGTGAATTAATAGATTTTTTTTTTTATTATTTAATGGGACTCGTAAACTAGAGCAACCAGCCATGAATTTGCAGTGGAAGTATCATCACATGAAGTATAGGCAATTAAATTCATTTTTAATGCATTTATTAAGGTAGAAAGCTTGTTGACTAAGAATGAGGCTGTGTTCTCGCTAGACAATGGACGCCCCTGATTTTGATCTTGTTTGTTTTTTTTTGCTGCAGTTATTTTCTCTCACTTTCCGGTCTTGTTTTGAACAGTGGAATTAAAATAGGTGGCCTAAAAACATCAAAGCAGATCTCACAAACTTGTTATGTACCTGTAAAAATAATATAAATAATAATAAAAAAAAAAACAAGTATATAGAAGAGAATATGAGAGTTAGAGGGGAGGGAGATGGAGTCAGAGAGAGAGAGAGAAAGTGAGATGGCTGTATATTTAGCCCTAAAACCCCTAATAACAAGGCAACATTGAGGAAATGGAAAATGAAATTTTCAGTAAATCACTGTGACATTTACAGGATTCTTCCTTCAGACCGAAAGCAGCGGTTCTTTGAGAGGAGAGGTGTCAGGGGAGTCTCTCTCTCAGCCAAGTTCAATATAGGAAGGAGAAGAGGAGAGGAAGAAGAGAGAGAGAGAGAGATGAAGGCTCACGACCCTTTGCTCCTCCCTGCCAGATTTCATTTAGCCTGCAGTGATCAAGTGAACAGGAGCATCATGGAGGAGAAGCAATCGCACGGGGCTCAATCTCCTCGCATCTTCTCCTTCTCTTTGTAGAGAATAATTAATCGCTCCTGCAGGCTGTTTTCACTCAGGGCTGAAATGCTCTCGAAGCCCTCGATTACACATTGCATCTATACATTTAGAACCAGCTCTGTCCCATTAGCTATAAGCGGAGCCAGGGATGGTGTCAGAATGTCATGATCTGTAATTAGAGCTCACTGATCTTGCAGGTGGCTTACTGTGGATGTGTAGTTAGGCAAGAGTGCTTAAGGCACTTCAGCTCAAGAAGCAAGAGTGAGTGGTAATTATGGACCTAATCTCCATTTGTGTTTGCTTTATTATTGTCATTGTATTTAATTTTATCCAAGCTCACCCACTGAGGTGGTCTTTAGAAATTCTATATACTTTCAAGGATTGTTTTAAATTAACAGGCCTGTCTGAATATATTGATCAGCCACAACATTAATACCACTGATAGGTGAAGTGAATGACAATAATTGTCTCATTATAATGGCATCTGTCAAGACGTGGGATGTATTAAGCAGTAAGTGAACAGTCAGGTCTTGAAGTAGATGTGTTAGAAGCAAAAAAAAAATTGGGCAAGCAAAAAGATCAGAGTGACTTTGACAAGGGCAAGACTGTGATGGCAACATAAGTGGGTCTCCAAAATGGCAGGCCTTGAATGGTGTTCCCAATATGCAGTGGTAAGTGCAACCATGCATACTGGGACAAATCACACAGACGATCTACTATAGCGCAAATTTCTGAAAAAGGTAATGCTAGCTAGAGTAGAAACGTATCAGAGCATCGCAGGCTGCAGTTTATGGGGCTTTGTGCCCATGCTGGATCATGTCTACCACCCAAAGCACTTACAAAGAGCATGTGAGCATCAGAACTGGACCATGGGGCAATGGAAGAAGGCAGCCTGGTCTAATGAATCATATTTTATTTTACATCATGTGGATGGCTGACTGCTTGTCTGTCACTTAACTGTGGAGAAGATGGCACCAAAACTGCACCATGGGAGGAAGGCGAGCCAGCAGAGGCAGTGGTCAAATCATCTACCCAGACACTGCTGCACTGTTGACATTTTATGGCAACAGTATTCACTAATGGCAGTCATGTGTCCTGCCACACTGCAGAAATTGTTCAAGAACAGTTTGGGGAACTGAATCAAGAGCTGGCATTCAGATTCCCCAGATCTCAATCTGATTAAGCATTTGGGATCTGCTGTACAAACTAATCTGATCCAGGCAACTTATAGGACTTAAAGAATGTTTTGGTGCACAGCAGCCTTCAGAGGTCTCATGGAGTCTGTGTCTCGATAGACCACAGCTGTTTTGGTAGCACAAGGGGGACCTACATAATATTAGGTAGATGGTTTTAATGTTGTGGTTGATCTGTGTTATCATTCATTCTGTCTGTCTGCTCTTCTATTCTTTCTGTATCTGAGTGTGTTAGTGAAACAGCCTAGACTGCCATGTCCTCATGGGTCTAAGTGGACTATTAGCTATTCTGTCAATGCAGAACTTCTCCCCGAGTTAGAATACTGTTACATTTGGCTGGCTGAGAACCTTCAAATCTCACTGACTCTCACTGACTCCACTTCCAGCATCCGACTGACACAAACCACCGAAACGCATAACACTTTAATCTAACATGGTACGTCAGTTCAGATGTGGATCAAGACACTGCTTTTGTTTGGCTTATAAGGTTCATTTTAGTGCATTCACTCTGACAGCTTCCCTCTAATCACATCGTAATGCATCGTGAGGTTCTTGCAGTCATTATTTTTTAAAAGACTGTCAAAAGTTGCCTGATAAAACAGGCCTCCAACAACGTACTTTTTACATTACAGACTTCTTATGGGAAACCGGAATGTTGAGGCAAACAAGTTTCTGAAAGATTCTAATAAATCTACTATTTAGAGCAGCATTATCACCCTTATGCAATGCCGCCTTTGAATTGATGAGCAGAGTTATAGCTTTAACTGGCAGCAGAAACGTCCCTGTAAAGTCCTTTACAGGCACTCCTATAAATTCCATTATGAGTTCTGCTGCAGTTCATATAAACCTTATTACAAAACCTATTAAATTTCAAAAGTTACTTTCAGAATTTGACTTCTAAAGCTCATAACTAATGCACTCTGTCATGGTAGCTCCAGTTGAGCGTTTTCATAATAAAATCACTACTATTGCCCTACTTATACTACCTTTAACTACTTTCTGAAGTAAATTTGCCCCCTACTTACTGTTTGAATCAATACTAATGGATATAAAATCCCAAAAAGAGGTTTTTTTTTTTTTTTTAAACCTTATTAACAATCGAAAAACGTTAAAACGTTTAATGTAATGTAATTTTTACTTTTCTTCCATTTCCACAATGGTTATACAATGGTGAGCAATGATGTATTCTGTGGTGATGGCGTGTGTGTTGACTGGTGTGGTTTTAAGGATTACTGATTTATAACCAGGCTTGGCTTTGGGAGTGCTGTGGGAGTGGACCTGGTGTTCAGCTGAAGTCAGAGGAAGTCAGAAGTAAGCACAGAGATATTGCACTATTGTCTCTATAAAATACTGTTTTGTGCAGAATGGTCAACTTGTGATTTCAGCTAATTTTGGAAAACATCAAGTCAGTAATCTTTCTCAGTCTTTACAGTCTAAAACTAAAAAATAGATAAGATAGCCCTTTGTTAGTCCCACGGGTGGGAAATTTAACATATATCCATAACATAACCCATAACATTTTACAGGTACATAGATGGAGACAAATCCAATTTTAACCTATTTGGAACTATTTGGAAAGCTGTGGTGCAGCACTCTTACCTGACCCTGCGCTGTGTTTGACTGTTTTTGACTGTGATGACTGGGAGGTAGAAGTGGACTGGGAGCGCTGGTCTGAACTCATGCCGTTGCTGTCCTGGCCTAAAGCCGAGCTGCTCTTACGGGGCTTCTTATCTGTCAGGTGCAGGGGTGATGTCTTCTTGAGTCCTCTGCGGACTGTGGCATTGACCTTCAGGTAGGCTTGGGCTTTGTACTCCTTCAGTTCTCCGTAGTTGGCATCGGTGACTCTGCACTCATACAGTCCCTCATCACTCTTGCTCACCCGTGAGATTTGTAGCTTGTGGGAAATGTCGTTGCCTTGGACCTTGACTGTCTGTGGAGGAAATGGAGCACAAGGTTTAAGTAACATTCAGTCCATCACTTACAGAGTTCCTGCATTTTGTTTAACATGGATGGGAGAAATTAGCTATTGGGCTTGTAATATTAAAGCAGCAAGTCTTTAAGTTATAGTGGTGACATCCACTATAGATTCTACTTGACAGGCATGAGTTGAATGTGTTACAAACTGAATATATTCCTTATTTATTCCATGTTGAAACATATTTACAGACAATATTGCATCCAATTTGCATTCTAATATTATCGATAGTAAATATCTGGAATACTTTGTGCATACTTACACTTATTTTAGTTCCTTCATCATCCGGGTCAGGCTCTGGTATCAGCTCCATCTAGAATTCAAAAGAAGCATTGAAAACATGAAAGACTGCTTTCAGGTTTTCATCATTTTAAAAGTTCAGCCCCCTTTGTCTCTGGATAACCATGGCTGAGAATTCTCACTTGCATACCAACATAGCATGTAAATATTTCAAAAACTCTAGAGGGTTTTTTCTTCAAGGAAGACAAAAGGATGGCATGCACTTTTTACAAGGTATTTCTTTCTTGACAGCTAAAGGGAATGTTACTGGTTCATTAGAACAGTTGTAAATCACTAAAAAGGTATAGAGGAGGGCCTTCTGTTTTTACACTAGACAATAGAGGCTGTCTTTGCTTTGATTACAAGAGAATAGGGTAGATTGATGTATAGATAGATAGACCTTCCTGTTCATCATTTGAGCCCCAAGAATCCCAAACTTGCCTAAACCACTAAACCCTGCTTTAGTGGACACTGAAATGAATGCCGCATGGGTTGCTGCCCAGGGAGTCTTGCTGACTGCAAGTCTGAACATGGTTACAGTAGTTTTAGTGCAGTAGTTTTAGAGGAAGGCTGAAATGAATGGCAGAGAACCTTGGCTAAGCTGGTCAAAACAAAAGCTGAGAACAGAGAAAGTACAACAAACAGTATTTATATGCCAGTTAGAACTCTATAAGGCTACATCATATAGTGCAGAAACAAAAAAGTCCCAAGTTTTACCCTCTCCCACTTCCTCTTATATGGTGTACTTTATCTCCACTAGCACCATGGAAATTAACATCAGGTTGCATACTATAAAATGCCACTCATTTAAACCAGCCCTCCAATAGCTGCCCACTCTGAACAAATACAATTAACCTAATCGTGGGCTAATGAATTTCCAATTGCAATCCTTATTCCTGACATTCAATTGGGAGTTCAAGACACTCCTATTAGCCTCTGTTGTGCTGGGGTTGGAAAAGAAAAAAAAAAAAAAACAAACCCTTGTCCCTTGTCACCACAAAGCAAAACTGATTGTTTTACTTCAGGGAAATACTATATATATACTATATACAGTATACATTTTTCACGTACATTTTTCTTGACCAATCAAACATCCAAGTGATTCATACTCCATTTTGTCTACCAATGCTCCACATTCAAATTTAAATGCACCACTATTCATGGAGCCAACAAACTTGAACGGAATGTTCTTGATGGACCACTTCTGATAATTTTCTCTTTACAATAACTCCTTCATTCAGAACACCTTGTCATTCCTTGTGCTTGCTGAAATTGACTTCTTTTAAAAGGTGCCCTCATGATTATTTTGCATAATGCATGAGGCTCGAGGGTCTCGGCACTAAATTAATGTCAAGGAATGAGAGTGGAATCATTTATGATAAAATATAGACATAATTCCCATGAATGGCCATGGTCATGTAGCATATGCACTTCATTACCATGAAATTCAGCCCTCCTCTCCACCTGTTCCATACAGTCATTCTGAATGTTTCCCTATTTTAGCAAGAATAAAACAGATGTTAAAGTAAATCAGGGGTAAATTACTACACACAGTGATGAATGCTAAAACACAGAAGTCATTGTTTCATTCTTTTAGAACTGGTTGAAGTCCAACGTGTTCTTCTATTGCTGCAATTTGCCAAGTGTATGAGGAATAGAATGCATTACACTGGCAGTGCCATAGGCTTAGCAAACCCTAGACCAGATGAAACGCAGCAGAAGCAGCACACGGCCGCTGCTTGAGTAGACATATGCTAAACACACTCTCCTTCTCTCTTAACGACCTTAGGGCTCTGTGTAATAAAACAAATGTGTGTGCATCTGCAAAATTTCCCAACACTAGACCAACTAGTGGAAGACGAGCAAGCTCTGGACTTGCACTTTTGAGACCAAGAAGATAATAGCTAATTAAGTTATTTCATGCACTTAAGCAGTTTTCCAAGCAATCACACATCAAGATGTATGGTTAATGACAATTATCCATGCTGATTGCACTATAATTATCTCTCACAATCAGCATTGCACTGCTGGGCTGGTTTGTCAGTGTAATATTGGCCTTAATATGTTTAGATTTGTTGTGCTTTAGATGTTGGTCTCCTAATTATAGATTAAATGATTAATAAGATTATTAATCATCCTTTAAAAGCCATTGCTTGTCTTGTATCCAAACAATATGGTCCAAGGAATTGCTACTGCACAACATATTCGCTTGTAAATGTGCTCAGAGCTGTTTCGAATTATCCACGAATCAGAGGTTTCATTCAAAGGGCAAGGTATGGCACTGAAGTATTCCACAATTGTCAATATTTCATGCTTTCTTTCACCGTCTGAAACCTCCCCAGCTGCATGCTTGCAGATTTTAGTAGACCTTCAAGCCATCATTTTTTTTCCATGAGTACTTCATAATGCTGCCATGACACCCATAGTAGAACAGAAGAGGTATAACCTCGTCTTCCTGAGCATAACGAATTTAGGGAGCTGTCACAGCAGACACATTGTTGTCAGGATTCATGGTCTGTCTGTGTGTGAAAATTTCAGTCTTAACTGCACCTTGTGCTGTTGATGTATAGTTCAGTCATGTGTGAAAGTATACAAACTCACTCATTTGCATTGAGAAAACCTTATGAAGCTCGGAGGAATAGTATCATTTACTAGTAGCCACAGAAACATTGTGGTTTTATGTGCCATGAATTTTAAGCCCAGGCAATTCTGTAGGACAGCAGGGACTTATTTGCAGGCAATGACTCAAGCTTGACAGGAGATAGACGTTGTGGACTGATTTCATGTCAAGTTTCGAACAAAACAAAAACACATACATTGCATGTTTGTGCACTTTGTAGACACATGCTCCAGTGTCTTTTGTTTGTTCTCTGTCTGCTGCAGGAACCTCACAAGGCTTTACACTAGATGTTAGAACATCTGGATGGATCTGATTGCATTCAACAAGAGCATCAGGGAGGTCACGTGCTGATGTTGACTGATTTTCTCTGGAACATCACTCGAACTCATCCCAAAGGTATTGGATGGAGCTCCATCACTCCAGAGAACGCAGGTGCACTGCAGCACAGCCCAGGGGGTTTTATACCTCTGAAGCTGAAGCACGGGGCATGTTGACTTTAGGCTGAAATACAGCTCCAGAGCATCACAGTCTACTGGCAACACTTCCCTACAGCGATTATATAAGCTGTGTGAGCAATTAAATGCCTGTGTCAGCAATGGCTGCAGCTTAAAGTAGCTAAATTCACCAATTAGAAGGGCATCTGGATACTTTTGGCAAGCTTGAAATCAAGGTTTAACATAGCCCACAAATCTGAACTGCTTGGTTCAATTTAATTAGCTACTCAATTGCTACTCTATGAGGACACCAACAAATAAGGAATGCTGCTTTAATACTATAAGGGTGAGGATGCATTGCTTTAAAATGTTACTAGGCTTAATATTACCCAGTTAAAACTGCATAATAAAACTTAACATTTTAAAAGTGTATTTACATTGTACATGACACAATTAGCAGCTGGTTGCAAGCTTAAAAAAACTCATTGAAATTCATAAAGAATATTATTTTCATTGATAAATCACTTTCCAAAAACTGTCAACACCATACTGCATCAAAAGAAAATGCACATTTTTGCTCTTTTAATGTGAAAGGTTTGTGTTGCATTATTAAAAAGAGAGCCGTCACTTTTTGTTTGGTTCAAAATTTGACAAGCTCTTCGTAAATACTGGAGGCTTCAGAGGTAAAACAAGAGGGAGAACCATGCATGACTCTTCTCTGATTTTCAGGGAGACTATAATAAGCTGCAGGGGATGATTCATCACTATTAGAGGAGCGCTCATTTTGATTGTTAAGGGTCAATATAAAACAAACAAAACATGAAAATATTTAAATATTTAAATAGATCAATGTTGAAATTTGGCAATGAGTGTACAAATGCTCTTCAGACCTAGTTATACTTATGCAAAGTTTTTCAAAGCACTTGTTTTTCAAAGCAAATATTCAAGCAACTATCCAATTCCCATTTTCCCCCAAATAAACCAGAAGAATCTCTTTGCTGAATTAAAGTTATGTGTGAAGTGGGAGGGTGTAGGTTCTCTGAGCTGGCAGCAGGAACTGAAATTAATAATCACTCGTGTCCTGTGCTGCCTGTAGATCAGAGTTACCGATAGTGTGGGCAGAAAGATGATCCATGGTGGAAAATTAAATTCTCTTTTTCATGCAAAATGAACCCACTTTCTGACCTATGAGACATACATTTTTAGTAAGTTACACAAGTATTACAAAACCATATAAAACGTTTTCAAATGTCATCAAATATGAGTTAACATGTAAGACTTGCTGATAATTAATTGTTATTTCACATTAGTAGTTAGCTAGCAGGTGTTGGCACAGATCACAGTGGGTGCATTGTTAGTCCTACATGAGGTCATTTAGGATCAGCAGATGAGGCTCAGTATGGTGAGGAAGACCTTTTTGATTGATGGCTTCAGCCTTGAACTAGACATCCTGTCCACCCTTGACTGACAGCTTGAAATGAATTATTTCACTCAGATTGTGAGTGGTTTCAGTCAGCATCCTTCCCTCCAGCACATGGTCAGTTTTTATTTTATTTTATTTTTGGCTCTGTTTTTTTTTTTTTTTTTTTTTTTTTTGGCAGTCAGTATATATGTCATCACTGATACCTGACCTCATTGTCTGGTCTGCAAAAGCAAGCCAATATGACACAGAGCCTTTGTAGGCCTTTGTAAAAAGAAGACTCTTCTTTTCAGGACTTGTACAAAGCAAGTTAATTTAAAATTAAATAAAAATATACTCCAAAAACCTTTCATCACACACTAACACAATAATCTGGCCAGAACTGAACAATTAACAAAATAATTACATCTGGTCCTGCATTGGCATGATAAAACACACACCTGTTTACTACAAAATCCTGTAATGAATTTGAATTCAATAAAAAATATACTCCCAAAGCCGTCCATCACACACTAACACAATAATCTGCACAGCGTTTAAAACTGACAATGAACTAAAAAAGAGAAAACTTTTGCATTGCATAATCTAGTTCTGCTATGGCATGATAAAACATGCACCTGTTTACTGCAAAATTCTGTCATGTATTTTAGATCATATATAATAAACAAACCACATAAAAATCCTACACAGGTGAAACTACAAAGCTTATCCCTGCAGTGCACCCGCATCAGATTCTAGGAGTTTTCTCAGCAGCACATCTAATTCACCTCAAGAAGCTGAATCAGGAGTGACAAACTTAGCTGCAACAATGTGGCCTTATGGGCTGGAAATCATTACTGTATGAAAGAAGTTCTGATGTCAGGTAGAGCCCTTTGAAAGAGGAATAGATTTACCTGTGTCTAAGTCATTAACTTTTCATCAAACGTGTGTCTTGTGTCAAACCTGCTTTATTCATGAATTGAAAAACCCGACAGAGGAAGGATGGGAAAGCTTCAGGCTGCAGAGTTCTGGTGCTTGCTATGATTTCTTTCCTGCATTTAGAAAAAGGTTCCTGCATTTAGAAAAAGGTTTCAACTTGCAAGCCTAGAAGTGTTATTAAGAGTCTTTCATTATCATCATCACCATATTGCAATAGTGATAGTACTTAATCCAAGTCCAAAGAACGATTCCGGAGATGTGTGATGTTTGCGTGGTTATTACTGCATCCAAGACACAACAAGCCAGTGAGGAACTCATGAAGATAAAGAATGTTGACTATTACAGCATTCACTGTCTGCACAAACAAACATTTAATGGGCTCATAATACTTCCAATGTAATGACATAGAAGTCCTCTTTATCAATAGATAAAAAACACCGGATCGCTACCTGCAGTTTCCTGATGATTCTGGCAAGAGATCCATAATTGAGCGGAAAAGAACAGCCGCACTTCACTTTGCCTCCAGAGTGTTTCTGAAAGGGTCATTCTGACTGACAGCTAAGCTGTCAACAATAGTAAAAGAATGCTGGCAGGGCAGCCATCATATTTATTGTATTGAATAATTATTTGTCTTGCTTGTCATAAACTCTAGTCTCTTGACTCTTGTACGGAAAAGACTTTCTGGAATGGAAGGATGCCCATTAGACTGCAGATCAACTTAAATCGTGTAATTATGTTTTATGACTGTCTGAACAAAAATTAGTTTTTTGGGCCATTATAAAATATGAAGAGTCCAGTTAGCTGTTAGTGTGTGTACATACACACACACACACACACACACACACACACACACACGCGCACACACACACCTACA
>JBBIGA010000007.1:7844028-7855254 GCA_037576975.1 Alestes dentex
ATATATATATATATATATATATACATACATAGATAGATAGATAGATAGGTAGACACACACAAACTTCTCACATTTGCCATAATACTGCATGCCACGCATAGTCAGATCATTAAGCTAGTTATGCATGTAACACTGTCTGCATGGAGCAATTAGTTTTTTCCTCTCTATATTTTGGGCCCCTTCATTATATTTTCCTTATGGCACTGAGGAAGCCTATTTAAACATGTAACACAAAGCTTATCAACAATCATCAACACAGCTGTTCCACACCCACATACATACACAATGCATTTAATCAGCACTCGACGGCTGCCACTCGGTAAAATAAGCCTTTTCTGTCCTCGGTAAATGACTTTCACACAATGAGGTGCAGTAGCACTTAGAGCTTCAGATCAGCGTCCTTAATCAAAACAGTGTGGCAGTTCCATCGGAGCAGGATGTGTCAGCTGGAGTCCTCTTGAGTGACTGCATTTCATTTGGTGGCAGGAATGAGAGGAGATAGGCAGACCAGAGGGCAGAAGGCTAAACCCAGAAGAGGGTCAAAGTCATCTCACACATCAAGCGGACCCATCTGTATTTAATCCAATATGCCACTTTTATGTGTGGGCACTCATCTCCTTTACGGCCGCACGCAGCCGTCCACAGGCCTCTGTTCCGAAGAGTCACAATTGGCTCCTAATTCATTCCATTATGGAAAAGGTCTGAGGGCTACTCAGATACTCAGATGTGTGTGTGTGTTATAGCGTAGCATGGGAAACTGCAGTGGCACATATACTCTTATTGTTCTCCAGGGTGCTCTCAGCATGCGAGAATGCAGTGATTTAGGTTTGCTACAAACTTCTTTTTATCCTTGAAAATGGCACTCGAGAACTCATCTAAATAACTCTAAAAATAAATGCCTTTGCCATCAAGGATCCCGTGTTTAATAGTGGCTTTTTTATTCATTGCCCAATGTAATTAATCTGAAGGTCTTTGAGAAATGAGATCCTATCACTTTCTAACACACATGCATTTTTCCTGCTGCTTCCTTGAAACATTCATTTGTGTTAGGCAAACGGGTCAAACTTGCTAGGCAGGCTAATTTTTGTTTTCCAGGATTCAGCGTGCCTGCACAGCTTGTCTGGCACTGCCTTGCTTACTTTGCTTGTGCTCAGTTGCCTCTAGTGGGCAAAGTAGCTAGCTGCTGGCTTCAATCTTAATCTTTTCTGTACATTATTAATTATGACTATCATGTAAAACACTGACTAGCACTGAAAATAAGAATGTTGTGGTTTTACAATGCACCTTTTTCTCCAAAGAAATATTCAAGAGGGCAAAGAACCTACATGGAACCAATACCTTCAATAAAGAACCTCGGAGGAACAAGTACCTTTTGTATTATACTGTTGTATTGTATAGCTTTATTCTATTTGTTTTGCTGCTTCTACTTTCTTATTTTGTGCTGTCAACTTTGCTGATGTAACAATGCAAATTTCCTACTTGTGGGACTAATAAAGGGTTATCTTATCTTTTATTATATACCTGGCAATTGCAAAATTAGCTCAAAAGTCCAAAGTAAACAAAATGGGTAACTTCCTTGCACAATTATTTTTTTTACCATAAACATTTAACACTGTTACCAGAGGCAAAAACTTGCTTTACAGTTGCTGTGGAGAAATCTACACTTTAAACATGTTCCTAACAAGCTTTGTCTAATCCTTCAGAAGAACCAAACAAAGCATTGAAATTTCCAGCTAGATTTTGTATTCCAGGAATTTGGTCTAATATCAGAATTAAATGAAGTGGCACTCTACTCCACTGCTTCACCACAGGTTCCACATTTGAAGACAGAAAGTGAACATTTGGTGCAATGCAATCAACGTGTGAGGATCCATGGATTGTGCACGCATGATCTTGTCATATTCCTTTTGTTTCCCTTTGCTTGTCTGGCCCAGTGCAAAATGGCTCAAACTGGAATTCAATCAAGTCGGTGCCTCAAATGGTCCTTCACAGCATGAAGTGGACACACATATATGCACCTGTGGTAAGAGCAGTTTCAGACATGTTCTCGCAGGGGCTGGGCTGGATCAAATGTGAGTCATTCACTAATTGGATACCCTCGTGCCAAGTGTCTTCAAAGAGAACAACTTTTGTTTTGATCTAGTAAATTGAATTGGACTATGCTGCTGGCATCTTCACTGCATAATGCATGCTCACTGAATCCCCCTCCCTCTCAATCCTTCTACCCACTCATTCTCTCTTTCTCCCTCTCTCCAGCTTGTCATAAGACTATGGATGTTTCGCAAAGATCTGCTGTGTGGAGTCACCAAATTCTCTTTGGTTCAAAGTCAAAGTTTATTGGGTGCCTGCCTATAAAAACTCAAAATAAAATAGACCCTTCCCATAGACACCAGTTCTCGAAAACTATGGTAATTCAGCACTGCATGTACACTCGGTTGACATGGCAAACTTATATTGATCCTTAAAGACCTCCTTTAGGGAAAAATTGACCCATCAGCCATGAATTATGAGCATCTCCCTGTGATTGCTTCCAAGACAAATCTTATCCCTCCAGCAAGCAGCCTCTGCACATCACATTATAATGGTTCCACACAGCTCAGGGTAATCTCTGGCAGCTGCATAAGGTCTTCTCCATCCATTCTTTTCAGAGTTTGTACCCTAGTGCCTGTGCTAACTTGGAGTAGAGCAGTAGTTCGGTCATTGTACTGCTTTTGAAGGGAATCTACAGCAGATAGTAATATTTGAATGCCATTTTGTAGATCGCAAGGGCTGTTCTTTCTCCTGATAACAGAGCTTCATTTGTAGTGGGTGCCGTGTTGTCAGTAAAAATGACGCTTTAATGTCAGTGCTCTTCTCTGCGTGCAGACGTGCACCAGCATGTGTTTGACAGGCAGGACAAACATTTGCTCTGTCATGCCGGCACAGTCTCTGAGGCCAAACGTCATGACATTTGCGAGCTTGCTGAAATGCCTCATCATCTACCTCCGTCTTGAGCAAGGAAACTCAAGTAGTCATGCAACATTTTGTGGTAATGTAGAATATTTCAGAACAAAAGAGTTACAAACATATCACTAATCACCTTGTATCTTCAAAACTGTCACTTTAGAGCAGAAGGTAAAAAGTCTACATATCCCAATAATGGGTAATTTCCATTAGTGGATATATATATATATATATATATATATATATATATATATAGCATTTCAAATCATACACTAAATTATAAATACTACTTTAAAATGGAGAGTTTTTGTCCTGCCAGTATAAGAGATGATAGTGTTTAAACAACAATGCTAATGTGCCACCTACACTAAATATCCATGACTTGGTCATCTGATGCTTGGCACTGGGCAGGGTGATCTTAGGCTCATGTGTGGCTTCCCTTTCTACTGGCAATTATTTTTTTTATAGAGATGCACAAGATACGTGTGCATGTGGCTGAATTTGCTGTATTTTTACATATTGGATGCATGAGAAGAAATTATATAGGAAAGTATAATGTAATAAGCAATTACAAATACAAGAGCTTTAATTTCATGTCTTCTCGTTACATCTCGTTTTACATTGTAATTTACAACATAATCATTTTCTATCTAAATCCAGTGATCGAATGTGCTAGGTGTTGCTATAAAACTGTTTATCACATACACATGCTCCCCTCTCCAATAAGGTATAATCAAATTATATCTGCGAAAAAGGAAACACATTCTGACAACTAGCTGCTTATTACAGCTCCTGCACTCTTTTTCAGTTCAAAGCAATATTCTAACCTATGTATCTGTTTGCAAATCACGTCTCCCTCTAAGCGCAGTCCTTAGTTCAAATTCTATTAACAGCCATTTTCGAAGATCATGACATCTGTTCCATTACAAATGTCCACTGGGAACAAAGAACACTCCAAGTATTTAGAACTAATGGAAAACTGAACTTGAGCCAATACCAACGCCTCCTATTCTGGTTGTTGTAAAGTCTCTGGTGTGCTGCACATATTATATGTATGAATATCAGTGAGTCATAAAAATATTGGAATAGTTGCGATCAGAATATAAAGATGGTGAATGGAACAGGAGAATGTCAAATTCTCAATGTCTATTCTCATCTAGTGGACATGAATATGAACTGGTTTAAATGATAAATCCATTTATTGACTCGAGTTAATGTACACTGACCTCCTACAAACCACACGCCTCTTATTGTGTAAGTTCCTGTCATAACAGTTCTCAGAAGGTGTACTGTGATATCTGGCGTAAAGACCATAGCAGCAGATCTTTTTGTAAGGTGGAGCTTCCAATAATTCTTGTTATTCCAACACTTCCAACAGATGCTTGATTGGGTTGAGATCTGGGGAATTTGGAGGCCAAGTCAACACCTTCAGCTCTTTGTTTGGTTCCCCAAACCGTTCCTGAACATTTTTGCAGTGTGCCAGGGTGCATTATCCTGCTGAAAGATGCTTCTGCCATTTGGGGGTATCACTGCTATGAAGGTGCGTACTTGGTCTGTAGCAGTGTTTAGGTAGAAGGTATGTGTCATAGTAACATTCATATGGATGTAGACTCTCAGCAGAATGTTGCACGCTACCTACTTGCCTTTTTTCCATAGTGCATCTTGGTGCCATAGCAAAATACATGCACCCCTACTCTTTCCATGATGTAAAAGAAAATGTGATTCATTAGACCAGGCCACCTCCTTCAGTTGCTTCATGGTCCAGTTCGGATGCTCACATGCCCTTTGTGAGTGCTTTTGCCAGTGGACAGGGGTCGGCGTGGGTACTTTGACACCTTTCTATCACAGCCAGAATTAACTTTTACAGCAATTTGTGCTACATTAGCTCTTCTGTGTGATCAGATCAGACAGGCTAGCCTTTGCTCCTCACAAGCATCAATGAGCCTTGGCACCCATAACCCTGCTGCCAGTTCCACCACTCTTATTAGGCATTAATCATTGCAAACTGGGAACAACCGAAAACACCTGCTGTTTTGGAGATGCACTGACTCATACAGCCATCACAATTGAGCCCTTGTCAAAGTCGTTCAGATGAATACGCTCATCCATTTTTCCTGCTTCCAACAAATCAACTTGTTTACTTAATGTCTAATACATCCAACCTCTTGACATTGCTGTAATGAGATATTCAGTGCTGTTCATTTAACCTGTTAGTGGTTTTACTATCGAGGCTGATTGGGGTGTAAATGATAGTATCTATACAAATGTAACCCCTTGAAGTCCAAGAATCTACAGTCCATCCATGCATCCAGCACTCTCTTCATTCCAAAACCTACATATTATTTTCACAGTAGTTACAGGATACTAAGCCTAGTGCAATAATTGAATTATAAGCCTAGCATTTATTATAGTTTAGCTTTTGTGTCACTGGAGTAAATGTAAAATGATAAATTTGTTTGGTTCCTCTGTTTTGAACAGAATGCGTCTTTTCTCATTATGACAGATTTAAATGTGCAAAGCAGCAAATTTTTTCAAATGCTATGTTTTACAAAAGAAAACAATTGTACAACATAATTGCAAGTGGCTGGACTTCATTTGAAACTCTGTCAAAAATGAACAATTAAATGGACAAAAGATTGTCTATCTACAACACAGTGCAGTTGAATGATTTCTATTAAAATGCTCCGGACAACTATAGAAGACAGAACTGGTCCTAGATCAGTGTTAAAGGACAATTTCTATCCTGACCCAAACCCCTCCGCAGGTAACAGAATGATCAGAGTAACGTCATAGTGATTGTCAATGTGTCTTCTTAATGAGGAGCTGGTCGATGGAAGCAGTTATCAGAGCCAAGTGTTTTCATTGAGTTCCCATCCTTATTGTCTTCAGCTGTCTGGTGGAGGGAACTTGCTAGAAAATTGGGCAGTGACTTGGCTGAATGAAAAAACCAGATAGATGGATTTTGTATTTACTTGTGATTGTGAAGGTCTTGCTAGCTAAATCAAATGGACACTACCTTGGTAAATAGGCAATATTAAAATGTCATTTTCAATCATTTTCCATTATGCTATTTACCTCAACAGCTCAATACACAAAAAGCGCTTTTTTCTCAGGCAAAGCCTATCCTGAAAAAGGTACCTTTTTACAACACCCCCCAATATAGCAATGTAGATCTAGCAATGCACTCCTCATTTATGCATGCAAGTATTAGATTTAAACGGGTTTTGTTTTGATTGAAACAGAAGGCCACAATCACTTTATGCAACTAGCAATTTGTCATTTTTATTTTTGCCATTTTATATGCACTTTAGTTCTCTCCTATGTCTCATAGGTGTGGCACAGTTCTAAAGCTTATAAAACCTGCTAGTGCTTCTTTTTAATGACAGACCACATGGTAGCATCAAATGTTAGAACATGCTCTGAAGGCTCTTGCACAACTCCATAGGTGCCCAGTTGAACGGTGTGTCATTTGCTTTGCCCTTTCCAGGAAAGACCCTGCATTCTTGCCCATTTGGCACCATGGAGGGTTTGAACCTGAACCTGATTGCCTTGGCACAGCTGGGACCATCAGCCTAAGGCTCATCTCTGCACTGTTAGGCAGAGCTTTTACAGATACACCTCTCAACAACACTGCATTCATTTTGTTCTGTTATTAAAATATTTTATTTCTATTTTTTTTATTATTACCATATTTCTGAAGGAGGAATGTTTGATAAGGGTCTGCTCTATTCACATAGCAACAGCCCTGGATTTCCAAGTAATAGTGAATCATAGAGGTTGGCAAGCCAATTAAAGGTGGATGTATAAAATTATGTGCCACGTTTGTGACTGTTTCCTGAAAAGAGTTATAATTGCTGAACATTTGAGACAGGAAATCCACTAAGAGGCATTAGTGCCAACCAGCAGTATTTCTGGGGGGAAAGAACTGTTCTATGGGTAACAAATATGCGTAAAAGCAAAGTTTACAAAATGCTTTTGGGAACATCACTCTTTATCTAGAATTTGGAGCTTCTATTGTATAATCTTGCAAGGCAAGTGGTGCCTGAAGAGCATGTTCAAATTAATACGCCGTTCATTCAGCCTGGTTCACTGGGTATACTCCTGTTCTGTGGTCTGACCTTTGGCGTTAATGCATGTTAATGCATATCATGAATACAATGATAGGCCGTCCCTGTGCAAGTAACTGGGAGAATTTTTTGACACTGATATAAAATATCAATATATGATGATTTTTTTCTTCTGCCGAGTAAAATATAAGAAATACATCAGGATGTGTTGTGTTCTGTCAAATAGGTGAAAATTGAATTTGGCCATTTGATGCAACAGTGTCCTCAGTGGGATTCTCCAAGAGGGACCATAACTTTGTAGCATTAAGGTTTATAAAAGGATGCTACAGCAAGTTTCCCCTGATGAACGTATATGATGAACCTTAGACACATTAGCTGTTAAGGTTAACTTAACACCACAATGCTTTTGGGAATCTAAGCCCTGTTGGGTGGATCATATCATTTTTGTGTCTTCACTGAAGACTGCTGCTACATAATTTTTTCACATTTTGTTTTACAGAGCGTCAGCCAAATGTCCCTTTACATTTCATTTAGTCTCCGCTCCAGTGTTGCTTTGTCCACCTATCGACTGCTCTGTAGACCATGATATAAATATTATAACTGCAATCGATTTAACAAGTGGTAGAAAATGCCAAAACCAAGCAAACAGAATCCCAACCTGAAAAAGGGAGAATGATTATGTATTTGATTAGAGAAACTAATAGGAATAAGTCTTAAATAATAGCACAGAGATTAGAAGGCTCTCCACTTCTATTTCTCACAAAGCATGTTCAGCAGCAGCACTGGATATCACAAATTGATGCCCTGGAGATTCTGGTTATATGGATGAGATCCATTCTATGTTCTGCGGTGACGCATGGACACGAGTGCTGCAGCCCACCTTGCCTTTTCCCACTGTGCTTGGCAGAAATTCATATTCACATATTCTTAATGGGTACCCTTCAGAGGTGAATGCTTTCGGTGTAACGTATCAGAGCCCATTTGCAATAGTCACCCATCTTATTACGCTGACTTGTCGAGGATGTGTCTTTTTATAGGATATCTCTTCAATCCTTGTTTTTGTCAGACCCCCAGCTCACCAGGGACCCAGCTGCCTGTCATCCGAAGAAAGAGTTTCAATGAACGATGCCACACGCTGCACAGCAGCCATTGTCATTCCACATCAGAAATTGATGGAAGCTGTGGATCAAAGGCTTGGCAATATGTGCACGATGACTGACAACAATAGTGCAGTAATAGTGGTATTAAACCTAAGCAGATTTTTCTAGGGGCTGGGGGAAGGGCCTCCTTCTCCTCATTGTGCAAACTGAAAGGAAAACACATCAAAGGAATGATATCTGCAGTTAATGTCACCAATGACAAACTGCCAAATGCCCCAGAATACACACCTATTGACTGAATGCTTAGCAGAAGCAAGTGGTGTTATAACTGAAGTGCCACTGACTGCAGTTTCCACTGTAATAAAAAAAGCTTTTGATGACTTAAAGGAATGTCATAACAAGCTATGGCATTCGCTCAAAGTGATTAGGTAGCATTGTGACAAGGTTAAATACCTCTGTGCCTCTTGAGGGAAGATGCAAGCCATGACTCAATCTCAGACGTGATGTGGCATACCCCTGACAACAGATTCAAATCGCTTTATTAATAAACATGTACCACGTCACACGCAACATCACTCGTGTGCCCAGCCTCCCTGTTCTCTTGTCACAGATGTGTCAGAAGCATCTTCTTTAAAAAAAACATAGATGCAGATGGTCAGACACAAACTTGTTGTCATTCAGTCAATGCCATCACTAATAAGCATGCTCGGAGCCAAAGATGCCATCTCCAGATATGCCTCAGACCAATGTCCTGTCCTTCAAAATGAGACCAGTCCCTCAGAGCGAGTGTGTCACAGCAATTCTCAAGACCAGGCAAGTCTTAAATCTACTGAGAAGCATGGAGGATGAATCACACTGACATTTGTCATTTGTACATCATACGAGTTTATGTGTCTTTGCATCTGTGCATGTGTGTGTGTGTGTGTGTGTGTGTGTGTGTGTGTGGTTTTCATATAGCATCTTTGGATGTAATTGTGTATTACAGCAATATAGAGGGCAATGGTCTAGCAGGCATTGCCAACCAAAAATGAAATGAATGCGCAGAAACAAGGTTCAGCAGCAAAGAGGAAAAATATTGTTAAAACAACGGCATTCTTGGGTACAATCTTACCGGTAAAATAAATCAGTACTCTATACCAGTAAACTCTATAGGTGAACAAGCACATATAAACCACCTGATTTATATATATATAATTGCAAATTGCACAATATCTTATACAAAATACCCTATACACATATATTCATATATTCCTTTCACACACACACACACACACACACACACACACACACACTATATTAACTTTGTTCCTGTCCTGTTTTCAGTTTTGTCATGTCCATGGTATTGCACACTGTTTGTGTTGGGTTTTGGGCAGGAACAGACTTTGACCACAGTCAGCGTAATTACCTCCGTGTCCTCCTCATCCTCCTCGCTCGTGCTCGGCTCCTCTGGAGCTCTTATGAACCACCATTGAATCTCCAGGTAAACTGAGGATGTCCCACTTTGAAAGGCACACGCCATTTCGATGTTCTGTCCTTCTCTTGCAGTGATGTTGGAAGGCAGATCCATAAACTTTCCTGTAAAGCAGAGGTGTGGGGATTAAAGATGAGATAAACCAAAGTGTGGATTACAGTCTGTTGCTCCTTTTCGATCAGGCAAACAGCACATGTGAGTGCAGCTGCTGCATACAATAAATAACTATATACAATTACGACATTGATTTACGTTTTATGTACAGCTATAATTGAAACGAGTGGACAGATGGGTCTTGAGTTTTTTTGTTTCTGGTGTTCAGGTTTGGCGGAGAAATGGGCAAATTTGTTCCTCAAGTCTTTTCTGCCTGTTCCCTGCGCGATCTTTGTGATCTAACAGTGCTTAGGGTGGCGAAAACTGATATCAGAGCGACTTTTACAGCTCGTGAGACGGTGAGGAGCTGTAGCAGGAGCTCTCCGTGGTGCTGAAAAAGCCCCGCAGTCCGAGAGAAGCCCCTCTGCTGCAGCTCCGCCACTTGAAATGCAGGTCTCGCATCTCGTCCCCTTCAAAGTTATTCCCTTACGATTAATGTCGAGTTGACTAAGAAGAAAAACTCACGCACCAAAAACGACTCACATTCGAGTTCCCTCAGATCAACAGTTGCACCTTCAGACTAATCTGAGAGCCCGTGGAAAATAACTAATAAATAATAATAATAATAATATTACTATTATTATTATTAATAATAATAATAATAATAATAATAACAATAACAATATAAGCTACAGCACAAAAAAAACATGACCCTCATCACCCTCATCATCATCATCATCATTATCACAGTAATGACCCAAGCAGGACTCGTGGACACGGAGAGCAAAAATGTTTTTGATATTTAAAAATAAATAAATAAATAAATAAATAAAAATAAAAATCTCGCGCTCCGGAAAGTGTCCGCGTGAAAAGAACACCCTTACCTTGCAGAGAAAATCCGATCTGGACGGACAAACAGGAAAAGAAAACCAATCCAGCACTGTCGTGTAAGGTCCACATCGTTCCGGAGGAGCGCGCGTGTCTCGCATCAGCCGGGAAAACGACGTCTTTCCAAAAAAAAGACAGAAAAAAAAGAAAGGAAAGGAAAGAAAATGCTCAACGCATTTAAATCAGAGTCGAAAAAACGTGCCAAACTGCCCAACGCGGAGCATGCTGTAACTCTGGCACGAACACTCTCACACACCCGTACACACACACAGAGTCCTGAAAGTTGTGCACAGGTGCCACAGGCAGTGAGTTGGAGCAGACGCTGGGCTGCGTCTGAGAGCTGTGTGATGGATGTAATAACAGGCTCGGTTCCTCTCTCTCTCTCCCACTCTCTCTCTTTCACTCGCTATCTTTCTCTCTCCCTCCCTCTCTCTCACTCAAACACACACTCTTTCTCTATCTCTCTCTCTCCCTCCCTCTCTCTCACTCAAACACGCTCTCTCTCCCTCTCTCTCCCTTCCACTCTCTCACTCTCACTCCACTCTAATACTCTCTCTCTCTCTCTCTCTCTCTCTCTCTCTCTCTCACTCCACTCTAACACGCTCTCTCTCTCTCTCGCTCTCTCTCTCGCAAACACGTTCTCTCTCTCTCTCTCTCTCTCTCT
>JBBIGA010000007.1:7855354-7877248 GCA_037576975.1 Alestes dentex
AGTAGAGGTGGACTTCTTAAAGGCAGAGTAACAGGTCTTTGAGAGCCAGAATTCTTGCTGATTGCCAGGTGTTCAAAACTTATGTGCAGCAGTGCAAAACAAATACATTCTTTACAAATTATACAATGTGATTTCCTGATTTTTTTTTTACATTCTGTCTCTTACAGTGGGAATGCACCTACAAGGTGAATTTCAGGCCCCTCCATGATTTCTAAATGGGAGAACTTGCAAAATCGCAGGGTGTTCAAATACTTATGTTCCTCGCTGTATCTGCTTGATCAGGGAAAGATAGTCCCAGATTTATATTAATTTACATAATGCTAACTTACAATGTGTAAAAGTTCATTGTCCAAATAAAATTAACAAAAACTGGAGCCTGACACCAAATGCATGTGTGGTCTAAGTGTTTCAGATAGTGGACCTGCCACTGAAGCTACTGAAAAGCGGGGCCATGCTTTAAAAACGTAACCATATTTAGCTGGTGCATTAAATTATAAAAAATTCAGTACTTGTAGTTGATATATAGAGCATTTTAGGGCTGTTGGTACAGATAAGAGTAGGAATGGGTTGACAGTATTTTTATATGGAATCTGATAATAACTTTCAGATGTGAAGTCGGAAAGTGCCTGTGTTCTACAGTAGCAGTCCCAGTTCCTGCTTGTCATCATGAATTATGCACCATTCTTTACAATATATTTATTTATTATTTGTCTTTCAAGATCAAAATGAATGCCAAACAAATTCCCTGTATAAATATTGTAGCACAGACACCAGGATGAAAGTGTGAGAAGCCTTGCAAGAAGCACATCTTTATGCTCCTTTAAAATAGGGAAGAGATAAAAAAGTTCTCTTGAAGAACTTGCAACTTGCTAACCACTAGGCCACCAGCTGCCCCAGTAGCATTGTTGGAATCGATTTAATCAGATATGTATATGATTTCCATGTATATGGTGTTTAATTCATTAAATATTTTTGGCAATTGTACACAATTGTTTTGATATCAGGATGGTGGCACTCTGGAGAAGTGTGATTTGTTTTCTTCCTCTTCCTTTTTTGCCTCCCATTGCTCACTAGCAGCTCAACACAGAGCCACAAGATTTCGCATATAAAGAGTCAAGAGTGTTCCATTTAATCTTAGCCAAACTCTTAGATCTATGGAGAAATAATATTTTATTTAATTGCATTAACAAAACATTTCGATTTCCATGTTGTCAACTGAAAGGCCGCTAGGGGGCTGCAGAATGGGGCTACTTTTAAAATAGTGACTTTTTAATTCCACAGACCTGACATTCCATATTGTGTGTATCTTCTAACGATTACGTGTAGCGGATTCTATCGCGAAAGATTCAAGATTCAAGATTCAAGATTCAACAGGGGTTACCAAACACCCACACCCCCTAAAAGGACGAGACTTTGCGGCACGCAGTAACCCTGCCCCCACCCAAACCCCGCCCCAAACCTGCACCCACGCCCAAACCGATGCGTCCCCCTCACATTAAAAATGCTTCCAACGCCCCTGTAATCATTACTCCTCATTTAGAGTTAACTTGTCTTGTGTCGTGATTGGTTGGTTGTGTGGAGCCTCCTGCGCTCTCACCAGATAAGAGCCAGCAGATGTCCGACGCAGAACGTCCAGAACTTCCGACGCATTGTCACCCTCATTTCCCCCATTCTGTTTCCCCTCTGTTACCTCCGCCTGGCCATGAGAAAGTAGTGGAAGGGAAACAAGACTGGGGCTTGCCATTGCCTGCAGACTGGAGCCGCTCCCTCTGAAACCCTGCTCAAGGATCAGCGTGGTAACTCGCTGCTCTATTACACTCTCGAAATTGTAACTCTCCTTTCTGTCTCACGCTTTGCAGAAGTGACAGGAGAAGCCGTCAAAGTAGCTGTCCAGCTCTCGAGCTCTGTGTGCACTAAACGCATCTGACCCTCATTAGAGAGTAAAGACAAAGATCGGTCAGTCTCGACCCACTCCAGGAAAGTGGACCTCCACAGAGACGTGATTTTCGCTGGTCCACCAGAGGGACAAGGCTCAGAGGGGATTCTGAGTTGTGCATGATTGTTCTGTTTGTGAAGCTCTTCTTTGTTAAAGAACTTTGATTAAAAACCCTGTTCTCCGAGATCCCCTTGCTCTTGTGTTATCTTTCCCAGATCCAACATGACAACTGGGTTACAAACCTGAGTTACAAACCTCTGCTTTAATGCTAAGGAAGGAAGAAATAAACATATTGACATATTTTATATTCTAATCTCAGACACCTGACATGCCTCAAAGAACTTGCAGGCAGATAAACAAATATGTGGCTTTGCATTGTACAAATGAGATTATACCCATTACCTAACTCCACATTCATTCATGAACCTAACTGCTCATAAATTTTAATTCCAGCTTGTTAGGGGCTTGCATATGGCTGTAAGAGAGGGCTGTGGTTCTAAACACATGAGTCAGCTGGGTTGTGCAGCTCCAGCTTGTGGATGTCTGTTTGATTTCTTCCTTTGCAAATTTCACACAAGTATTTCTCACATCTTAATGTATTGAGGTGTCATATAGACATAATTAAAACAAGTTACTGGGCATCTGTAAAGGTCATTTAAAACAGCAATAAGGTTAAATGATTAATACATACATATATCAAATTTCACATTTGGTAATGTTGCAAAGTGTCAGTCTGGGGAATAGTGATAATTTAATTCCAAGCATTTTTGCTTGGAATAAAATATTTTTGTTTAATAAATGCTTTATGAATTTTAAGGCCATATTTGTCAAAGGTTACCAAGAATGTCTATATGTTGTGTTCTTTATAAATCCTAAAATCATTATGAATCCTAAGTTAAACAGGGTAATTACTTTTATGTTCCAGACACTTTTTTATGTGCTCTGGATCAAAAGTTACATTTTTCTGTATAGGTTGTTGTTTGCTAATTTAATGAGAAACAAAATAACGGGGTCTTCATGAGCCACTGAACTGATGAGAGTAGAATGTTCTCAGTTCAGATTACAGCCTTACATTTGGGTGGTTGTAGTTTGATTAATAATAAAATCAATGGATTTTTATGGGAGGGTAAAGAGATTCAGAAAAGGGACAGCATGTTTTAGTTAGGTCAATACTTAAACGGGAAACACAGTCAAGTGCTTTAGGTAAACACCACAATCTTTGGTAGTTCTTGTTCAGAAAACATGAGAAGTGAATCCAGTCTATATCTATTGGATGATGGAAAGATTGCAGGAATGATAGATAAGTGCTATCATTATGAAATGCAGTTATGTGGTTTGGGCCACAGATGAATCTTTATACCAAGTTTGATGGCTGTCGCTTGAAAATTCAAGGATTAGAAAATCAATGAGTTTCAGCTGAAGGATGGAGAGAGGAGAACAGACACAGACATAACGGGATAGCAAGTGTTATCCGTGATATATTTGAGTCTATCTACTTGAGTTTGTCCATCATAGATTCAAGGACCTAGAAAATCAATATTTTTAAGCCAAGATGGAGGTTTTTAAAGAAAGTATAGCAAGGCTGAAATGTGGTCAAATAGTTTCAACAGAATATTTATTGGAAGCTTTAGTAACGAGGTTGAAAAATATAAGGAATAGTGAAATTGATATGATGGAGAGCTAGATAGCAGGGTTATCTAAATAAGGGCTATCAGCATAAAATGCAGTCGTATCTGTTGGATCACCAACTAAATCTTTATACCAAGTTTGATGGCTCTAGCTTGCAAACTCGAGAAGTGTCAAAATTCTGACAGAAGAAGGGAAAATGCAAAAAAACAATAATGTTAGAAAAATGAAAGCTGTATGCAATGTCCTGTACTTCATCAAATGTGTAATTTGACAAAGTTTGAAGGCTCCAGTTTAAAATTTCAATCATGATGAAAATCAGTGGGTTTTTATGGGCTTCTGTGAAAGAAAGGAAATGAAAGTTAAATGTGACTGCTCTCAGAGTAAAATGCAGTCATGAGTTTTGGATCAAAAGCTGCACTTCAGCTTTGATAGAGGCAAATCATTCCACAGCAACCTTTAACATGGAGGGCAGAGATGTGTAAGGGCAGCATAAAAAGTGTAAAAGTCATAAATCATTTTACTGTACTATTAAATCGAACAAGGTTAACTACATGGTGAGGTATACCATGAAATACAAAAACACTAAAATGGCTCCAAAGTACATGGAATAAAAGTTTGTTCAGTTCACTTTTTTGTCCTGTAAATTTGAGGATACAAGTTTTTTTTTTTGGACTGTGTCAACATACTCAATTCAACTATGTCAAGTGATTTGAATTACTAAATAACCGAACCATGTATCACTTTATAATTCAGCCTTATATGGTTATTGTCTGCTAATGAAAGTAGAAGAAGCAGGAGGCAGGTTAAGGTTATAATCAAAATCAGAAAACTTTATTGGTCCCGGAGGAAATTATTTATATTATGACTGCACAGACAAACAGAGACACGGAGACGAGAACAATCTAAAACATAAAGTCTAAATAAATCCAGTAAAAATCTACAGAAAAATTCAATATGAAATACACCAATATATGGTGTATGCAATATACATAAATGTTGGGGTATAAATACTATAGATAAGTATCTCACAGTTCAGTGAATTACTAATAACACAGGTGGTGGTTAGGTGCATGTTACTGCACGTCGTAGAAATCAGCAGTAGATCAGTAATATTGACACAAGTAGTGATATTCACATGGTAAAACTATTGCACATAATAATAATAATAATAATAATAATAATAATAATAATAATAATAACAACTGTACTACGATAGAACCATTCTGACAGACAGATTCATCCACCACAACAGACCTGACATCACACTGATTGACAAACAGAACAAAACCACATACATTATAGACATCGCCATACCAGACACACACAACCTACAAAAGACACACACAGATAAAATACACAAATACACAAACCTGACTCATGAATATACAATGCCTCTGGAGAATGGAGAAGGTGCGCATGGGGGACAAAAATGGGGACAATTTTCTGCCTTGCTCTGGTGTCATCTCACATGCACTAGACAAAGGTCTAAACGAATTAGATTTGCAACCAAACATATACATGACATAGCTACAATAATAAACACATGCCACATAGTCCAAAAATTTCTAACACACTTATAAACACGTCCTGATGTCTTGGCCTTCACCCGGCATAGGGTACAGCTTCGGGAATATCCCAGAATGACAACATACAAACAATAATAATAATAATAGTAATAATAAGAAGATATTGCACATAATTAAATGATTTAGCACATTAGGAAAACTGCACATGATACTGCACATGATAAGACTACTGCACATAATAAGAGGTTGCACATAATGATAATGGTTTTAAGTTGTAACTGTAATGTGTTGCTGTCAGAGAAACATTACTAACCCACTCTTACAACAAGCAGCACAGTGGTTTAGTGATCAAACAAAGGGGACACAAAGTAAGGAAAAACAGGTAAAACAAGTAACCAAATGGGTGATGCTGGGAGTCAGTGAGAGAATGTTGAGTTTTATCCAGCTTGATGTGTATTCACCAAACACTTACCCTTGCAAATTCAAAGTTTACTTTCTAACTATTAAATATTGGCAAAGCATTAACAAGTAATCTCTCTCCTTACAAGAACCCCAAATTCACTCTTTATCCTGTTATTATATCTCTATAAACATCACACACTGCATACGTTTTGGTCCGGTGCTTTGTGTTGTGTCTCTAAAAAATACACTTAATCTTTCTGATACTGCTATAATTTATTTGTAAACTGTATACACTTTTTAGTCTATAGTTAGTGTAGCCACTAGTAATCCAGAATGTCTTTTTGAGTCTAGCCCTTTCTTTAGGCACTCTGTTTAGTCCTGTTTCGATGGTTGAAATGACAATGAACACCCACTTGCAAACAAAATGTTCAGGGCTGAGACTGCTGAGTGGCACTGACAGGCTTCACCACATGTGATCATGTGCATTTGTTTGTCTGTGAGAGGGACTGAACTGAAGGCTGACTTTTAGTTGTGCACAGGGTCCATGCATACTTGTTCGCTGGCGTGTCTGCACCGCTCATCAATTACACCACCAAAATGCTAGTGCTGGAGTTGGAGTTAATAAATGGTACTTTCAGTGAAATTACTGTGACACAAAAAAGAGAGCTGTTTCAATTAATGTTCAACTCAGTTAGAAAATGGCACAGAGGAAGGGGCAGCTAGAAATGCGTAGGAGGAAATCAAATGCTACCAAGTAGACCCTTCATCACTGCAATGTGTAGTTACATTTCTAGAAAGGTGTGAAGAAGTATAAACCATTGCCATTCAACTTCTTTAACAATATGTCAAACTGATGAGCTAAACTGAATTAACTATACAGGTAAAATAAATTAGCATTTAGTCAATTTAAGAATTCAGGAAAATTTAAATCATAGTAAAAATTTCTTCCATTTTTAAAATTAGATGATATCAATGATGACACAATATCAAACCTGAGAAGATAATTCATCTTGTAGCAAGGAGACCACCCCAAATAAATGGGTCCATGAGTAATGACATGACAAATCTGTTTCACACAAAACCCCTCAGACCATGGATGGATCTGTTTTTGCTACAGATGTATTCCTTCTACTTCTATGACCATGGAAAAAAATCACTAAAACAAAAATACAAATGTGATCATCAAAAATTTTTTCCAAAGTGATTGAAAGTATAAAATGCAAATTAATGCTTTCCACTCTTTAAACTCAAATACTCTGTCAAAATACAAATCAAGTCACAAATAGGTGAAGAAGCAGGAGTTCTGTGAACAAAGACAGAACACTTGTCTCTATACCAGGTTTAGTGCAGTGAATGTCAAAAGACAAACCGAATTTGTGCTTTAGAAAGTTTAGAATTCAAATATATGAAAGAAATTCTCCCCTTTTATCAACAGGCAACCAGTGACTTTCATCAGTAAAGACTGTGAACTCTAATGTTTAAAGTACAGGGGGTTATGCACAAACGGACAAATAGTATACTTTATATGGTGTATGAACAAATGAATAAATGAATGAATGTTGTCTTCACACGCAAGCTGTGAGGAGGTATTATAGTTTGAAGGCAGCTAGCAGAGGAGATTCTCAAAAGTATTTTTAGCACATCATGGTGAAATGATCCAGTTGCTCCAGGATATTTCAAAGATGGGGAGAGCTGCTCAAGATCCAGTTTTGCTATCATCCTTCATCCTTTTTCCCTGACACCACCCAGCGAGTGCAGGGATGAAGCTAACCTTAACTAACCTGGTCAGCTTGTTCAAGTGCTTGACATTCCTCCAAGGGGCTTTGCTCCCACAGCATAAGACAAGAGCACTGGTAGGTGAAAGAGTACTATCATTATTATTTATAAACTGTAAGAGTAATAAGGCACTGAAATCTAAAATCTATGGGCTAAAAATTCTGGAATAATAAATAAAAAATAAGGCGTAGACTACTGTGTGAAAGAATGATCGGGTTGTATCAGTGGTGACAAGCTCCACCGGTTTGATCATTTTTCTTTAAAAGGTGTCAAATATATGGCAACAGCTTGGAACCCAAACATCTTGGATTTTGTGGGGCAATGAGAGGAGTAAAATGATGCATGAATGTGAGAGACGGTTCTGAAAATCAACAGCAACACTAGTGGGATTTGGATAAAAGGCTAAATATTCCCTCTCCTACTCATAAGATTATGTCTAAAATGTTTGCAAACCCATTTATGATCATAATTGTATACAACAATCAACCATGATGCTAAAGGCAAAGAAGAATATTTGCTGCCACTGTTGCAGACATAGTTACTTTGTTGATAGATTTAGCAACTTCACTGAGCAACAAATCCAGTGACCTTTTGGACAAAAGCTACTTTCCATAGGACCTAAACTACCCTATGAGTGAGTGTCACACCTCTCTCTGCATCTACTCTGCATCTACTCTGTTCACTGAGTGCCAGAGCAGCACGTTCAGTTCACCCATATAAATTGCTTTTGATCCCCATCAGCAAATCCGTGACGAAATGATAAAAACACAATAGAGACACAAGGCAAAATAAGTGTTTAAAAAACTGTTTTACTTGTTCTCAAGAGGAATTCATATGAAACAAAAGTGTAATGACACTAAACGAAATTGTATTTATATCAATCTGCACTGGATGCATTATATGAAGTTTAGTTTCCAGCAATGAAACATGACAACCTTGTCTTCAATTACTCTTTTTTAACATTTGCATCAGAAGCTTTAGTAGATTGTTCGAAATCTTACAATAATAAACCCAGCCTCCAATCAACACTAGTATTATGATGGATCCTGCTATTGTGAATGTGATATCTTGGCTGGTATACTATTGTGAAATAGTGTCATTAGTTTGGTATCTGTCAAAGCCACTTGGATTCTTTTGGTTGGCCTTTTTTTCTGCTTCCAGCACATCATCTTCAACAATTGTCCATTATTTATCCCATGAATTAAACAAGCCTATTCACTTCACCTATCAGTGGTTTCAATGTTGTGGATAATCGCTGTAAATGTGTCAGCATGTTTTATACATGGTTTTAACGGAATTATCCACTGACAAGTAAAAACAATATATCAAAAAAAGATGTTGTTACTTTGTTACGGCCTGTAATAATTTGCTTCTAAAGTTTAAAATATAGTAGAAGAAAAAGAGCATTAAACTGAGAAAGCCATCTGAACATGCGCTTAATCTCTTGATTTAAAAACTCTTTTGAACATGATAGCAGACCTGATAAAATTAGCCATGCTGTAGCGTGGAGACCACCCCCAGTAACTGGAGTTATATAAAACCTAAAGATAAAGGCATTACACGCAAAACCATCAGACAGTGGACAGATGAGTTTTGCTGCTCCTTTTATTTCCACTGTTATTATCATGGAAAAATAGATTCACAACAATAAAAATCTGATCACTTAAAATGATTTAGATGTTCCAAGGGCATGAAAGAATAAAATGCAAATCCATGCTTTCCACTCTTTATATTCAAACTCTGTTATGTCTTTGGCATTCAAATGTATATGCAGTCAATATGTTTTACACCTTATGCCAAAGTACTATGTAAATATCAACCCTCTGTGAAGAGGCAGGAGCACCACAAACACGGCGACAGAACGCTAATGACGGCTTATTGGATTTAGAGCAGGGAATTTCTATTTACAGACAAAGTACTTGTACTTTCAAGTCATGGCTGTTGACTACACTAATCCTATAATATTCTGAGAAGAATCTGATTATTATCAAGCCCCCAGAGCAGATGTCATAACTAGAAGAACTTTAAGACACATTAAGCACTCTAGCACTGTGGAATGATAAAAAGTATTAGTTTATCATGGCAATTAACATGTCATCAATGAATTTATGTCTAGGCAAAGTCTTGCCTGGGTAAAATCGGCCATAAAACCTGGATCTCATGCAATTTGGAAAAAAAAAAGTAAGAGGTGCATGGTGTGCAATATGGGTGACAAAATATGATAACTAAAGATTAAAATACAGAAGAGGAAGAATTAGAAGCAAGTTTTATTCATTTTTCAACTTTTACTGACTTCGAGACTTCAGCTGTAGTTCCTAAGTAAGCTCTCTTTACTTGCTACAATGACTCTCTTTCCCAAATTCGCCCTAGCGATCAGTGTAAGACTGTCGAGTGCCCACTTATCAGTTTGAAAAACTGGATCCTTTTCACCCTTGAAAATGCCATTGCTGTTCGAATGTTACACACTGGTAAGGTTACATGGTTTCATTCTCACAGTGTTGGTTCAGAAGTGATTAAATGCATTCCGGTGGGTTGGGGTTTGAATGCCAAATCTTATTCTTCGCGCTAGTCTGTTAGGCCATGGATTCCAATGCCACACCGGCTTATGTGGAATATTTCCAGCGTGAAGTTATTACCAGACTCCTTTACCTCCTGCCTCCCACTGCTGTCAGTGCAGAGCAGCATGCAAATACAGTGAGCGCTCACATCCTGAAGCATGCGTTTCTCCTCCCCAGTTTGCTAACCACTCAGTGGGCACTCCAATAGAGTAAATACCAGGCCTGTCAACGTCCACTTCTCTTTGCAGGAGTTGTTCATTTTTGACCTTTCCTTTATTAGATTCTTCTTTCGAGTGGGGATGGTTTTGTTCCACTGCTGCATTTTATTGTATTAAGTGATGGGAATAGATTCTTTTTTAGTGTGTGAAACCAGATGTCAGGGAGGGGGAAAACTGAGTGATGACCATCAGTGTAAAACCTTTTCATTCCATTTCATTTATTTCACACTTTTTTTATGGTTAGGGAACCTTCACTCGTGAAACGCACTCAAAAAAAAAAAAAAAACCCTCTAGGTTGCTGTAGGGGTGTTTTTTTCTCTTTATTTTCATGAAGGCGTGGGGACTCTCAGGAATGTTGCAATATGTGAAATTGTGCAATCTGTTACACATAAGACAAATGTAATCAAATGGCAATTATTCTGCTGTTCTTATTTTGTGCTGTTCTTGCTTTACCGCCTTCGCACATGAGAAATTAATATCGCAAGTCTTTTTTTTTTTTTTTTTTCATTCTTTATGTGATATGGAACTTGCATGGCCGCTTTATTTTGGTTTTATTAATAAGATATAAACATCAGCACATGGAGAGAAAGTTTTCTTAGCCTGGGGGACTTGAAGCTGAAACCCACAGGTGTCTTGAAGTTTCATTGTCATGAATGTGAAAAGTATAGTTTTTATATAACCTCACTATGTATAGGAAAGCAAGATGTGGTTTAAAATATAAACTAAGGATCTGCACCTATTTTGAATTCACGTGTCACAGCTGTCTCGTTGAAGTCATGGTGCAAGAGTTGTTTTCAATTTGTGACTTGACTAACTGTTAGCGTGCTATTCATGAACACACTCATAGGCAAATTTCAACGAAAGACTACTTCACTGTAAATGGTTACATTCAGCTGTAAATGGTTCTTTCCAGAACAGTGTAAATGTAGATGAGGGCTCCTCATCCTGGGTTACAAGACCTCGATTTTTTCCAGCTCACAGCATACGTGACTCGTCACATCCAATAATCAACCAGCTCTGAGAGAAGAAATAGTGGGGGGTTTAAATTTTAGGCCAAGAATTGAGACACACTGGTGTTTCTATACTGTATATAACAGAATATATTATGTACTAATATCTTGTACTTATCTCACCCTTGCTTCCTTGTTAAGCTCATGTGGGACACATGACAAAGAGGGCAATGGCAAAGACATTGTGTATTTGTACTGTACATAACAGAATATCTTATGTACTTGTATGAATTGGCCATCTTATCAATTATAATAACGTGCAACCTTAGGCTAGATATTTTGATGTTATGGACTATTCTGAATCCAGCCTTGACACTAACATTCACACCTTCGTAACGCATACTTATATGCCATTATTATGATTGTATCACTGCTGTGCTGAGGATGATTCACCACTCATATAATATCAGGTCAGCACTGGTGGTCCGCGCCCCTTCTACAAAGCAACAGATGGGCCACAGTCAGTAAACTGCATGCTCATGTGTGTACCTAATGACTATTGACCCCTTTATTTAGGGATCTGTGAGCTTAAAATCAGAAAGCTCCAATTATTTCAGACCATGCTGGAGAAATACATGGAAGTTTTTGATCTTACATTTTCAATTTCACCATATTTAGTTTAACCATATTAAGTTTAGTTTCTTCATATTAGTGGAAAAAAAGTGCTACCCCTTACAATAACTGGTTACTATCGTATTGATGAAAATAAATAACATGGTCTTTAAATAGAAGAAATGTAACTGAATACCAATATTGAAGTATTTAAAATGATCACACTTTTACTTTGGTTTAGTTACTTCAGGACATTTTTTTTCCAAAGTACAGTGTCATATGGTACATTATTATAATTTCAGGAGACTTGAAATAGGGACATACTCTTCCCTACCTTATGTTTATATTCCCCTGCCCCTAATATATATTTCCCTATCTTATACACACACACACACACACACACACACACATAAAACACCCCAGCCTTTTTTATATACTTCTGAATTGACTGTTCCTTTCTGTTCTAAAAGGCCTTCTTTAAAGAAAGGTCAACATTTTCAAAAGCGTACACTGTGCACCTAGGCTCCATGACGAAAATAACTGAAGACCCAAATAAGAGCTGTGGGCTGAAGTAAAGGTTTGTTATGAACATTCTCTTGCTGTGAGCTGTCTTTTGGAATCAAAACAGTTGTGTTCACAGCTCCATAACCTTTATTTTTTATTCATTTGTTTATATTTTTGTGTTTTGTTCTGTTTTGGTTTTTGTTTTTTTCCTCGCAAAAATACATTAAGTTGCTTTAATTCATTAATCTCCAAATGCAGCAGCACCAGACAGAGAGAACATCTGCCGAGTGAGAAAGGGAGACTAAACTGTGCTTGTACAGTGGAGTACAGTGGCTGTGCAAGCCTCTGCCCCCCTGATACATATTCTAGCACACAGAAGTGTGGGAGGGAAGAAGGAGACAGAATTGGGACATGTAGTGACTGGAGCCCTGGAGTAGGACTTCCTGAACTGGTGAAAAATCACATATACAGGCACGCTTATTCACACAAACACACACACATACACACATACACACACACACACACACACACACAAGGGAAAATGAGGATATTTGTGCATGACTGTAGCACTTCAGGCAGAGATGCCATGTCTAATTCGAGAAGAGCATGGCTGCGTGCCGAGCACAATCAGAGACAAAAACCTGAATGTCATGGCTGCACTGGTGTTTGCTTTCTATGTTGTCTCACAAGCTGATATGAAACAAACAATGTATTAGCTTTCTCTGTTTCTGTTTTATAGAATAGGGCTCTTCACTGAAGCAGCAGGAACACCGACAGTTGGTTTCTGTACTCTGCAGCAATTTCTAAAATTAACAAAGTCCTGATCCTAATGATTTAAAGAAATACAGTTGATTGACAAAAAAAAAACAAAACAAAAAAAAACGTGTCCTAGCATGACCTAAAAACCCATAACATGTGAATTCTACAAGTGATTGGAACTGAACAGGGATAGCATATGTTTCTTCCAAAACAGATTTGCTCAGTTGGTGTGTTAAGGAAGTGATGGAGGCTCCCAATACATCAGACCACAATCTTCAGTCAAGATCTGGTGACTGCATATGAAAGCATGTGCTGTACAAGTATGTAAGTGTGTGTGGGACAGTACAGGCCTGAATGCTTTATCCTTACAGTGAAGGGGGTTTGGTGGCTCTGTTATGCTGTGGAGGGCACTTTACTGGCATAATTCAGGTCCAAGGACAAGTGGGAAGGGGGCAAAAGTCACTGGAAATCAATACTGATCTTTTATCCTGTTATGAAACATTTCTATTCTGATGGAAATGGTCTTTTGTAGGAGGACAGTGTCTCCATCCACAGTATACAAGCATCACTTAAAGATTTAGGAGTATAAAAATGGTAAGAACCCTGAAACCTTCAACATCACCATATGACAGCTGAGCTACTATGGGAGGTTTTGGATGTGTTAGTCAGATCTCTCTACCATCATTTTCAACACACTAACTGAGGGAATTTCTTTGTGAAGTCACATCCCTCAAGTAAAGCTGCAGAGTCTTGCAGAATCTATGTGAAGGAGCACTGAAGCTATTCTGGAAGGTCATGGTGGCCCAACACCTCACTAAAACATGTCATGTTGGGTTTTCCTTTATTTTGTCAGCTGTCTGGATGTTACAGAAGACATTGCTTCTCTCATACGTCTCACATGAGTTTAACAAGGTGGCAAAGGTGAGATCTAGTTCAGTTATGAATTCTGAATAAATACATTCTGGAGGTTCTAGGTTATAATTAATGTCAAGCCATTCATTTCAGTGCAGGTGAATTTCAATCATGCTCTGAATTTACAATTTAAATTCAGCAAACTAGATTTTCATGATGACACCTGACTGGGCATCACATTTATATTAATGTATGAATTAGTTTATATATATTTTATTACTATTGTTTCCAAATCAGAAATGAGAAACTAATACAATGAAACCAAACACATAAAATCTCTTGCTGCATTTGATACAAGGGAAACTTTTCATCAATTATGCTGCATCAACAGGCAATATTGTCTACTCCAGCATTTCTCCTCTCAATGCACCATATTTGTTTCTGTCACTTCTTCCCTGGTCCGTTTCACATGACCATATAACTAATCTAACATTACAAATAACTGAACACTGAATTTAATTTGCTTTCCTCCCCCACCATTTAATGTGCTTTCTATCAAATGAAAATGGCTGCCATCCAGAATCAATCTTTGGTTACTAAATGTTAAAGACTGATGGGGAAAGTTAGCCAAAGCTCAACTTAATTGCTCTGGAATGTCCTTGAGAAATATGCTGCATCCATGCCAAGGGGTTTTTTTTTTTTCACCTCTGTCTCATCTTCATATCTCCGTCTTTATACAAATATATCACTGTCTCTCTTGCGCTCCCCATCCCTGCCAATTTCTCCATCGCTCTTTCCCTTCTAGGCATTTATCTTCTTGCATATTGTCTCAGCCATCTCTTCAGTAATCAGTTGTCAAGCAGCTTTGCAATCAGGTCAACGCTGTTCCCCCAAACACATTCTGGTCAGTTTGGAGAGGGAACTCTGTTTCACAGTCCCACTACTGGCGACCCACCACACCACACATTTAGTGTTCCTCAACAGATCCAGCCCATCAACTGTTTATGGAGCCTTTCATGAGCTGGATCATGTTGGTTCAAGCGAAAAATACTTGAAACCGTGTAGTGCCATATGTTGCCAGGAGCAGGTGGTGGTCTACTAGCAAAGCTGTTTTACACAGCCCACATCACTGCTCCTTTTGATTACTCCCCGTCCTTTGAATACTTGAGAGTGTGAATTGCTGTAGGTCGCGAGAAGCAGGACTAAGAGTCACTGCCCTGCAGCATTATTGCTTGTTCTGTGCTGCCATTTTGCGCACAGCTATGATCTTGGTAGTAGACGCTCATGCTGCATGACACTGTTCGACATAACCAGCACAAATGCGACAGCACACGGAGAAACATTTGACAGGGTCGTCTCTATGCGCTTTGATTATTCTTCCAGAGACCTTGCGTGCACACACACATGCACCGTTTGTTCCAGAAGGCAAAAGCTTTGACGTGGGCTGTGTTTTGCTGAGGAACGAGTGAGTTGTAAACAGACTGACACACTGGTAAACACAGAGTGTTAAATTAGCTCTGCAGGACTCCTGGCTGCCAAGAAGATGGGAGAGCATTCATGCTCATTTCCTCTTTCACTATTCTCTTGTCTCCCTTTCCAACTAGCCCGTTCTTCTGCTCTCTTGCTCACTTCCACTTGTTCCCTCATTTAGCATATCGCTCTTCAGTATATCTCTCTCACACAAAAAATTGTGTGGGGGCTTAATGAGCCTTTGACATTTCGCAAGCGGCAGACGATGATTCTCTTGCAAGTGTGCGGCTGTAGGCTATTCATCCAGCGGGGCTTCACACTTCTTACTTCGCGATATACACTCACTTTTAGAACTATCGTTTGGAAATGCTACCTGAACTGATGTTCACAAGACTTAATGTAGCAAAGAATATTAGTTTGGCCCAGTCATTAGCTTCATGCATTGCATTGTACAAAAGTGAATCCCTACCAACCTGTCAGGGTTGACATGGCTTCAAATAATGAGTCTTACTTTAAAAAAAACCCCAAAAAACGGTAGTCTTATAAAACTGAACAGTGCACTTCAGACACAGTAAAAGGTGTTTCAATGAAAAAGCTAAAACAACCTGAAATTGGTGATAAATCTGTGATTAGAATATTAATGTGTGCTACCCTGCATAATAGGTAGTCCAGCTACAAGTTCTAGTAAGTGTTAGAGAAATGAGTTCTGTCTCTTATTAAAACTTCAGCTAAATTAGCTGACATCAGTGAATGCACCAGCTAGAAAACGTGCTTTCCAAATAGTGATTTTGTTTCCTTTCTTTAAACAACACATTTATGGCATATAGCTTTTTTTGATGGGCCTTATGGTGTTGGGCTCCAGGGTTGGGGGGTTGAATCCGGGTCCTGGTCTTGTGTGTGGAGTTTGCATATTCTCTTCAGGTGAATTTGGGATTCTAAGTTGATCGTAGGCATGAGTGCGTGAGTGAATGGTGTGTGTGTGTGTGTGTGTGAATGGTGTGTGTGTGTGTGTGTGAATGGTGTGTGTGTGGGTGCTTTGCAGTGGGCTGGCACCCCGCCCAGGGTGAGTCGCTGACTCTAGTAAAGATTAAACAGTTACAGAAAATGAATGAATGAATAGCATTTTGTGATATGTTGCACTTTTTTTCTCCAATGAAGCCATTTCAAACTTTACTGCAAGCTGTGAAAGACCAAGTTGTGCTGCAAGTCAGTCAACAAGCGACTCGAATGCAACGTCACTACCTCGAGTTTGCCATTTCTGGTGTAAACATTTTGTAATCAAATTTTATTTAAATTGAAATGGTCCAAAATGACTTGAAATAAAATCTTGTTAATTTACTTTTAATTTACAGAAAACTTTCCTGAAAAAAAATCAAATATACTTAATTATCAGAATTTATTTAACAAAGCAGATAATAAATTGCTCGTATTATCATCAGGGCTTCTCTTTATTTTTTTGTGTAGATTCATGTCTCCTGTATTTCACTAAAGATGTGATGACTGGGTTAAATATATCACTTTTGCGTGAATAAAGTATTATATTAATTATCATATGTGTATTATAGATCAGAACAATTTTTGCTAAAAGCAAAGACGAAACTGTACTGATGAAATAATAATGTACATGTATCAAGTAAATGAAGTGCATGACTTTGAAGCATGTAATATGATCAGTGTTGGATGAAAATTGTTCCTAATAGACCGTATATACATGACTGACTGTAGTGCCCTTAATTATATCTTAAATTATTTGGCAATTAAGGACTGACTGCTGGAGGCAATGGTTAAAACTGCCATACAGTGGCAATTTCATTATAGGAGCACCTGCTAATCACAATGTCTCCTTGCTGTTTTAGACTCATTCTCCACTTTTGAATTTCAGTTACACATCTGAAGACACTAAAAGCAGCACACTTACGATACTTCAGTGCCCTATTTATTTTTAACGCAGCCCATTTAGCCATTAAGCAATCTGCACTCATTTCATGCAGGCCTCACATGGCACAAAGAGCCCAAGTATGTCCCTAAAGACATCATGTTGCATAAAAATGTTTTGTAGTCACTTAGTTTTGCTCCTGCCTGCATCCATTCATTTGCACACTCCAAGTCCCGATCTGAGCCCCTTCTGCCATAAGCTTTAATCTGCTTTCCCTGGGACTCTTTTTTCCAAATGCCCTTGTTTGAGAACGTTTGCATCCAGGATATCTCATTGCTCCTTTGTTTTTCTTTCATTTTGTTGAATGAGACTCATTTCTCATTTGCTCTGTGCATTTCTTGAAATGAAAGTCAAAGCAGATATAAATTAACTACAGCTTTGTTATGGTCTGAAGGTAAGGGCCTTTTCAAAAGGACTGCACAGACTCATTTCAAAGGACTGCACAGACTGAGAAAACTCTCATGTGTACATCTGATGAAGGTGAATGAAGGAAGCTTTGGCTTTTTCTTGCTAAGTAAGAAGGAGATGAAAGAGATCTAAACAGTAACAATAGAAATGTTTGTTCTGAAGAAAAACAAGGCTAGAAATAAGACTCACCTAAAAGAGCTAATAGTGGGCCTGCTATTTGCATCCTTAGGGATTTTAATTGAGGGATAGTTTTTTTTTTGTTTTTTTTTTCAAATTCAAATTACTTATAATATGCCTTTGATTCCAGATTACCATAGTATGATTACTTCCAATTACAACTTACTTCCCCATTTAAAGGCCGTGTGCTTAAGTAGGAACTGAAAGTGTTGGTGACATTTAATTGAAATTGTGAACTTCATATTAGAGATTACTTCCCACTGTTGTAGCACTTACTATATTATTTAATGTCATTGCATCATTTGGCGCAAAAGACCTCCAGGACCACTTTCTCATGAAACCAAGCGTCAGTATTTTATTTATTTATTTATTTATTTTTGTTGATAATTAGTTATTACATCAAAAGAATAATTTCTGGCCCGCTGTGATTCTCCACAGTGAGAAACAGAACTGCATTAGCATGTCATGGTTTAAATGAAGAGGTTGGGGGAAGCAATAAAATGAACCCACACATGTCATTAGACCACAGTGTTGCAGCATCTGACTAGAGGCTTTAAAGCGGAGGCTTTACATCGCATGCATTCCAAAAATATAAGCTTCAAAAAAGTAGTAGCTTCAAAATACAAGTGAGATGTATGCTTTTTAGAAGCATTAATAGAAACACTTATAACTTTCATTAATAAACCATTTACTGACCAATAATAACTATGAACAACTTATAGGTTCATCAGATCTGTATTCCTGTTTAGAACTATATTTTCCAGTACATCATTCATATATGGTAACTTATATATGAAGTTTTAACTTATGTGTATAAACTGTGTTCTTTAGCTATACACCTCTGTTTAGAATTAGTTGATGTTTCCAAAGTTTATTAATTGAATATTTTGTGGGTATAAGAGCAAATGATGTGTTTATATATATTGCCAGCTAATGACTTATACATGAAGGTTATGTAAGGTATAAATTAGGCCGTACTGGACCATGGAGCGATGGAAGAAGGTGGCCTGGTGTGATGATTCATGTTTTCATTTACGTCACGTGGACGGTGCTTGTGCATGTGTGTGTGTGTGTGTGTGTGTGTGTGTGTGTGTGTGTGTTACTTACTCTGTGGAAAGAAGGCAAGCTGGCAAAGGCAGTGTGATTTTCTGGGCAGTTTTCTGGAGTCCTGGCATTCATATGTAGGTTACATTAAGACACACGTTTACGATTACATTTACATTTACCTTTATGTTTACAGCATTTAGCATTAACTTAGGTAGTTCACATCTGTTCCTCACACCTGTAAAACTAGACACACCACCAGCCTAAACATTGTTAAAGACGATAAACGCCCTTTCATGTCAATGTTATTCCCTAATGGCAGTGGACACTTTCAGCAGGGTAATGCATCCTGCCAAACTGTAAAAAATTGTTCAGGAATGGTTGGAGGAACACGAAGAGCTCAAGGTGGTGACTTGGCCTGAACATGTTCCAGATCTCAGTGCCATCAAGCATCTGTCCCAAGTGCTAGACAAACTAATCAGATCCATGGAGGTCCCACTTTTCAACTTACAGGACTGAAAGGGTCTGTTTTTTTTTCTGTATCTTCATATTGTATCCATTCAACAAATATCATGTTTAAGTGTCTGACTGTCTCTGTCAATCAGCTTCATCTTTCAAGCACCTTCCCCAGGCCTTGTCTAAAACATGGCATCATGTTTTGTGACACTCTCCCCTTGACATTTCTGTGGTTTGTTTCAGAAAATGACATTCCTGCAACCAGCAACAGCCTCCAGATCCCCTTTACACTGTGTGCCTCATTAGAAGCTCAGTCTTTATTTCAATTGGTAATTTATTGCTGAAAGATGCTAACAATTAGAATCAGAATGGATATGGGTAATAATTTCAGTTCTGAATTATGAAGTTAGTCCATTACTTTTCAGCGCTTGACTTTAAATTAATATCTGCCGTGTCGTTTGCAGTGCATACAGCTAGAAGCCCGAACCCACACGAGAACCTGAGGTTAGAGTCCAAATATAACCACAGCAACTGTCATTGGTTTTCTAGTGGGAAATCAGAGAGGGAAAATAATTGAGAAACATATCCAATGTTTAATCTTAAAAATAGGGTTACAGAGCCAGTCCCCTTTAACGGCCCTGTGTGACGAGGGTAAGCAGCTCCTGTGTGGGTAATTGCTGAATGTGCTCAGCTGGCAAGGCAGCTGCTAAAGGAGAGCTGGGGAAGCGATCCACCTGATCTACTGACAGGCTGCTGTGATGAAAAGGCAGTTGTCTGTGGAGCTGATCACGGAGCTTAACTGCTTCCTGTTGACTGCTGACGCTGTCCACCTGTCACAGTGATACACTCCTGTAGCTTTTTAGCACTATAATTAAAAAGCACTGTAATTCTAGGGGTTTTAAAGCTTAAGCTAAAAATAAACATTATTGAGTCAAAAGGATGACACCGCTAAGCCTGCTGGAAGCAGGGAAATGGAGGCCCTCTGTGCCCTACTCAAAATAAATTCACCTGTGCTAAATTAACTCCTAATTAGAATGAAAAAAAGGAGGTTTTGATTCCACACTAGTCATTTCACAATAGTTCAGTTACTGTACCACATCCAATCAAGAATCACAGTACAGTCACAGAAATCAGGTCTATAATATTTGAATCACTTTCTTGAAGCATGTAACCAACACAATGTGAGAGCTTACACATGGTAGGGTTGGTTTTGACACAGTGTTACTAAGCCGCCCAAAATAATAGATGCAAACAGACTGTTTTCATCACATATGAATTCCTGACGTTTTTTTCTGCTACATTTTAGTGATAGATTCATTAAAAATGTATTATATGTGTAATATAACCATATCTATTTCAGTTTTATCGTATCTGGTTTAACCAATGTAAACATTAAAAGTGTGTTGAAATACGATGTTTGCATTGATTCATCAAACCTTTTTGTGCTCCTATACATAGAAGTCAAAACGTTTCTTTGCTCAGTGCCACTAAAGAGTCATTTTGGTTCCCTAAAGAACATGCACTGTTTGGAGGATCATTTTTTGAAATCAGAGGTTTGGGTGTTAGGCTAGGAAGAGCCCTTAAATTAGTAAATAACATTTGTAGTATGTGGCAGCCCTTTTAAAAGATTCTTCACATGTAAAAATCTATTTTTTTAATTAAGACTCTCTAAGGTACCTAATTGGTTCTTCTGTAGCATGGAATGTAGCTGCCCCAGTTTGTTACAATTAGTTTATTTTCTTTGCTGTGCATGTTTCATTAAAATGAATCACTATGAAGTAATAGACACCATTACATAACAGGAGTAGGTTCATGTTTCTTAGTAGCCCAAGGCAGTGAAGGTGATGTAGCCTTTTTCTAACCAGCAGTAATACACAGGAAATGGGTACCTTGGTAACCAGAGGAAAATCAGCTTGATTTGGCTGCTGAGTAGTCTTATAGTTTATTAGATGAGCTTTATCTTTACACCAAGATACAAGTAACACTACAGTTTGACAAACAAATGAACAATGAACATGAAGAAAACGGAAGCATAAATTGCATGCTGAATTTTTTACACAAACATGTTAGTCACATTCTCAATTACTTGTAGAGTGGGGCGTTATAATTTTGGAGCCCTTCGTTTGGCCCACACATTGATTTGGCTCCTTTCTTCGTACTCCAGCTGCTATTCATTATTCTGAACATGCATATGTGTTAATAACAGAATTAACACGTCACGTAAGAACATACAACTGCATGCTGTATGTGAAGAACATACAACTGCACTGTGAGCATGAAGACAGAGAACTAACTAAGGCTGGGATTAGGATTTGAACTCATGGTATACTCCATGATCTGTTCCCCTGTTTGCGAGCAAATTAGAGAAAGCTCAGCTGTAACATTAATAAATATCGGTGTTAGTCACTTATGTTCCAAGAAGAGAATTTAAATTTGAAACAGCAGTGTTGACTGGATGCTAGTCAAGCTTTCCAACAGAGAAACTGCTCAATGAAACAAAATGGCTTTTTAAAAATATGTTTTCCACTCAAACGTTTAGATTTACTGGGTACTACCAACAGCCCATAGTATTTGTCAGATAATGACTGTCCAGTGTCCTCTTAGTCTGGATAACTTCTGTAAAGTGACCTTGAGAGTCGTGAAAGGCGCTTATAAATAAAATGTATTATTATTATTATTAT
>JBBIGA010000007.1:7877348-7892328 GCA_037576975.1 Alestes dentex
ATTATTGTTATTATTATTATTATTATTATTGTTATTATTGTTATTATTACAATATTACAATAATAATAATACAGTTTTCAAGTAGTAGTTGTAATTACACAAATATTCATAGTCAGTCTACCATAAACATCCTTACAAACAACTCCAATCTTGTATCTATTTCCAAACACACTTTTATTTCCCCTGCACTGTAAAAATGAATAATTGGAAATATAAAAGTGTTTGTTTAATTAATCACATCTATAGTTGAGCTAATCTCTCTAAGTGTACATTTTAGTGATTCAGTGCCATTGGAGTCATTCAATTATTTAAATGCAAGAAACCAAGCACACAGTGTAAGGTGATATTTTCATGAGGCAGTTTAGTGAACACTGTGTTACAGAGTGTTTATTATGCAGGTGTTTCACGCTGTTCTTCCCCGTAGCAATGTTCTTTCACTTCTCCAGCGGTCCACTTTTCCCTCCACTTTTCATCCTCAAAATCATCTGTGATCAGATTACACCTATATGTTGCATGCAGTGTTAGTACACAGATTTTAGCTATGGAGTTCCTCTGAATTTAAAAACTAAAGGTCATCCCTTTGTGTGGGCCCATTGCTGACAAAGGCAGCCCATTGGACACACACAGCTCATATAATCTCCATAGAAAAGCAATGCCAGTTGAATGAGAGGCTCTAGAGGAGCTGCACATCAACCAAATGTCACCATGCCCAATGCCAAGCATCAGCTAGAGGGCTGAGTGGTATTTGTGATAGAAATTAACCATGCAACACCATGGACTTGGTAATGCTCTTAAGGCTGAATGCAATCAAATCCTCGCAGTAATGTTCCTACATCAGCTACGTAGAGTCTGTCACTGCACACTCTCTTCTAATACTTTTGATTCTGGATGAGCAGGTGTATACAAACTTTAGGACATGCAGTGTGGCTAACAAGTTAGTGAATAAATGACTTGGTTGGATCTAAACTTTGTGCACATTGCTGTTTGCATCACTGCCTCTGTGTGCAACTTACCAGGCAAGCATTTTGTGATCAGTGAATCTGTGCAGATCTGCATAAAATCTTCGACAAAATCTCTCTAGCTGATGCCCACAAAGATGGATAATTGGTTGGTTTAAAAGAAAGTGATGTCAAGTACATGATGATTGCGCACTGAAAAACTGAAAGAACATAATGAAATAATTTGTGAAGATAATCACATGAGCTACAGTGTCAGTAACTGCACACATGGCTTTTCTATGAGATCACTGTACAAATGAATGGTGCCTGAAGAAAATATCTGATTTCCTCATGCAAATGACAAAAATATATATCAAGGCAATTGGTCATTGCTAACTTTTCCATTGCTTATTATCAAAAAGGGATGTTCAAAAAGTTCCCCCACTTTTATATTTTCGTTGGAAATAGTGAAGGCTGAAAGAGTAGTAATTGGGTGTGTCTGAGAGTGTCATATGACTAGTTCTGTCTGGCAAGCCAGATGCAAATAGTTTTTGAAAACAGAGTTAAAAAGTGTGGAAACATTTCGAATTTCCCTCGTACATGAAGAATAGGATAAACCTTGTAAAAGGACCTGAACCCAGCGAGGCAGCCTCCCTGTTTGCTAGACTAACAACCTCTTTGGCAGGCTCAGGGGGTTCGACTTGATTTGTATATCACCCCGCATATATCTTGCAGATGTTGCTTCTGACGGGACAAGAACCACAACACAAAGCTATTAAACTCTAGCAAGTTTGTTTTGAATGCTGTGCGAGAGTTGCACTGTGTTTTTTGTGTTGATGAACTAGTAGAAGCTGCCAGTATCACACGTCTGACCATATCAGCAAACCTAAAATTCGATGAATGTGGACACTATCAGTTTTCCCTGCAGCAACTGACAAGTGAACTGTGTTGCTATAGAAACTACAATTCATATTTGACTGCAGACAATCTAATCAGATTTTTTTCCCCCAGAATTACCATAAGTTAAAAAGTTACAGAAAAGAGGAACAGAGTTGCTTTTCAACCAAAGGTCATTCTCAGGACGGTTGATTGAACTGATTAGATTGAACTGATTCAATTATATACAAATGCTCTTCAATAACATTAATTATTTGTCTAGCACCACAGTCTTTGTTAAAATTGAGCACAAATATACTTATGGGTGTAATTTGAGACCATACTTGAACCCATGGGAGCAAGGGCTCTGCGTTTTGGCTGTTGTCTGGGAGGGGAAAAGTGGGGGGGTAAGATGAATGATTTTGAAAAGTAGGGGGAACGTGTCCCTCCCTGCTATAATGGTTCCGGTGCCCATGTTTGAACCCTGCAACACAACATTGACATTAGCATGCAAATAACATGCAGGCATTTTATGCTGCATTGAGTTGTCATGACAGATCATGTCCATTAAAATAACAGTGTCGTGTTTTCACTGTGGATAATTGCCATGGTAGAAGCTGCAGTGTCTGATGTAATTATGTGGTATATGTGTAAGTGTTACTGACTTTTTTACAAGTACCTTCTTAGGTTGTGTAAATGCAACGCATGTTCATTTGAAATGTATTAATGTTGATTGCGGCTGCATTGCTGGTGAAATATGTATTATTTATTTTGACTTAATGTGAGTATACGTGTATGGTTCCTCAATTATGAATTAAAACAACAGACATTTCATATCATTGGTTCACCAGATGAAGAAAAACACTTTCGTTTAAACACAGTGGACATACTCTGTTCCCACGTCCTACTGACAGATTGAACTTTCCGCTTGTCCACTGGGACAGCTTCGCTGCACACCACACCTTCTCACACGTAGCAGTTCTTGACAGACGCCGCTTTACCTGCCAGGGTCTCTCAGGTCTGAGGAGATGTTTCCAGTAGACAGGTGATGGATTCATGGGCCATGCACTGTTCTCTGTCCTCCTGAGAGAGAGGATGTCATGCTGGATCAGGCCCTGGCTGCTCCTCACTGTAGAACCTCGGCTAAATTCTGGCAGTCAGCTCTCCGGTGAAGGGTGAGAGAAGGGTGGCTGGCTGAAGGGGATGCTGTCGGCCTGGATAAGCCTTCTGACTATCTGGTTCATGAACATCATGATCATCAGTCTACAGAGAATCCAACACCATCTCCAGTCAAAAGCATGTGACAGAGCCCTCAAAGGTCATACGCCAGCAGAGATTCTAATAGACACTTATGCCTTTACATGATTAGCCTCTCTGGTTAATATCTGCAATGAGATAAGAGAGCAGTCATCTGTCACTGATGAGGTCAGCGATGTTACTCTGGTTGGAATGGGGTGTGTTATCATGAATGAAATGCAATGTTGGGTAGTAATAGACTTTATGAAATCTTATTTACATGATGTGGATTATAAGAGCAGCTATGTGTAAATACCTTTGAAAATATTCTACTTACGCTTAACACACACTGAATCTACTTTTTATAGACTACTGTGTATACATATTTATATTTTACTGCACAAAATATCTTTTGTATTAAATCTAATATTAGACATGTTGAATAGATTTGTTATTTTGCTTGGTAAGATGTAATTCTGTGTAGTGTTGATAAGGTAACATCCACAAAACAGTCTGTTAATTTTATAGTTACTGAGTTACAGAGTATGCCCATGACCTAAACAATCACTTTGTCACTATGATTTTATAAAGAATAAAACCAAATGAAGCACTTAGATCAGAAAGAATCTAAAACATAATCACATATATGATATCTTTTAAAGATTTAAAACATTATGCTACTGGTCACAGATGTTTGGAATTACATGTGTAGTATTTTATTCATCATTCATTTTCTGTAATCCGCTTAATCCTTACTAGGGTCGCAGGTACCCAGAGCCAATCCCGGGGTCTACAGGCGCGAGGCAGGGACTCACCCTGGGCGGGGCACTAGCCCATCGCAGGGCACACACACACACACACACACACACACACAATTCGCTCACACACGCATAGCTATGATCAATTTAGAATCCCGAATTCACCTGACAAGCATGTTTTTGGACTGTGGGAGAAACCGGAGCCCCCGGAGAAAACCCCTACCACCACGAGGAGAACATGCGTACTCCACAACCTCCAACCCTGGAGGTGTGAGTCAACAGTGCTACGTACTGCACCACCACAGGTCCATGTGTAGCATTTAATTAGTAATATACCCACAGGTCATACCAAATTTGTGGTGCAATATGTTTATATATGCGGGTCCTTTGTAATAATCAGCATTTCCAAGTGACTGAACTGACTGTATGTGTTGTATTAGTGAAATTGAGTCCTGGGTCTTCTCTTGTTATCTCACAAAAGCTTGATTTTTTGTTTGTTTAACTCTTTTTGAGCAGATTTTGATGCATGTTTTTGCTCATTGTGTTCAGAGTCAAAGAGCTCAGTTTTTTTACCACAGCACCAGTGACCTCTGGCAAACTCCAAGCACTTTCTCACAGGGAATCAAGAGGAAAAGCCTCTTTCTGACACACCTTCCAAATAGTTAGAATTGAGGTGATATCTTTTGGTGAATATGGAGACATGGTGACCCCAACATGCTACCACACTCTGTAGTTCTGAAACTGTGGCCTTTGGCTACCGACAAAATAGTCCTGCATTTTCTCTTCTAGGCGAGTTTGTGATAGTTTTGAACTTCTTGCTGTGACTGTTATTAAGATCAGTGCAAGTGCAACCCATTTTTGACTAAGGGGACTTGGACACTGTGTCACTTCATGTTTTATACCCCCTGTGAAACAGGATATTCCTAATTACTGTTTCAAAATTTGAAAAACAATTAAATATGCATGGGATCACAATTAATTTGCATTTTCATAATTCAGATTTCATTTTCATAATTCAGATCATGGGGATGCACAATACCTTGACTATTGAGTATCTAACTGTCGTTTCCATGAGTGATACAAGGTGGCTGAGTGCAATTTCAGAAGGGCACCATATTTGTGTGGCTTTAATGTTTATCTAATGCAGTAGGTCTCATTTCAGATACATGCTTCTTATTTTAATCCCAGGGAGCTCACGTGAACATATTAAATAAGGATAAGAGCTGTTAAGTTGTCGCTGCTTGAAACTGGGTTAGCGAAGTAACAAAGACTTTATGTGAAAATGTGCAATAAACTGCAAAAACATGCATACTTGCATAGTACGTATGCCTATAAAAAACCTCTAGGATTTGAATATATGTTTGAACATCACATACCTCACGTGATGCTTCTCAAATTATTGCCTGTTCTTCAATGTCAGTCATCCAAGTCTGACACAGTTCTTATTCCCTAGTTTACTTTCACTACCATGGGTCTGGAAAATGGAAAGTGATGTGCCAGCTTTTCAATTTATAACCTCTCTTTGACAGCCATTGTCTTTCCACAGGAAAGCTGCAATATACAACTCTGTCAGAAGCCAGCAGTCTGTCATCTTTATTCTGGGGTGTATACTTGGACTGGGGTGTATAGTTGGAGTAACACAGCTTGTTGTCGAGCCATCAACAATATAGAGAGTATTTGCTCAAACTCGGGAGCATACAGTGGAGCAGGAATATGTAATGTGTATATTGGGATTATTATCTATCTATCTATCTTTCACTTATCTGAAGTAAATGTGTATTGGTGATTATTTGATATTCGTTTGTTAGTAAATATGCGGTTTGTTGGAAAAGGAGATTAGAGGAATAATAAAAATAAAAACGTGTTTTAGTCTTTGGAAGGTGAATATGTTTTGATTAATTATTTTTACTGATACTAATTATTGGTGTAAATATGAAAATAACATTGACAGAAGTATGTAAGAAAAACAAACGTTTCTGAATACTACAGTGACTGTGTAGTAATAAGCAAATTTAGATCTAGATAATCTCTAGCTGAGTATTTATAGTTTTTAGAGCCATTTAGTAGACACAGTAGACTGATGAAAGTAAAGTCGACTTTGAAAGATCAGTCGTTTCATGCCGAGCCTCATTGTGATCACAGCGGTTAATTCTGTTAAAGTTCATTGCTTCGTCCCTTTCTATCATTGTAATAATCACTCTACTGTAAACATGAATGCAGCCTCTTGGCTTTGCACTAGTTTGCAGGCTGGTGTTTTATGGTTCATTTCATTTTTGTTTTCTTTGGAAGTGCATTCGGCCAGTAACCATGGTTATAAGGGTCATATCACATGGGTCTTTTGTGGATGTGCCTGCAACTATGAGGGTTTTCATGTGAAAACTGGATAGATGCACAAATCATCGGTGAAATAACCTTTAAACACATTTTGTCTTAATGCACTAAGAATAAGTGAGAGCAGCAAGTTTCAAAATGAGCCCCCTGGGTGTGATTAAGAGCAAGAGCCATCCAATGTGATGGTCCGAATTTATTTATTAGCACTGCTTCACTTCTTGTGCATTAACCCTTACATTATGAAGTGATTCAACATGATTTCAGGCCTGGGAGGCACTTCACTTGAATACAAGACTTTTTTTCTCAAAGGCTGACCATCGCAGTCTAATTTGCTTAACTTTGATACGAAGCAGTGGATTAAGCTTGCAATGCACTAAAAGTGTTGAAGGGATTAGGAACTTCTTGGACATGTCAAACAGTCACTGTTGACAGTTCATGCAAATAAAGCTTCCTATATTATTCATTATCTTGCATTTTGGCCTGATCTCTCTGCAAAGACAAAAGATATAGACAGTGTCTGTTGCGAAAGCATCTTGGATGACTGTATGTATTGTCCAAATGTATTATAGACATTTTCAGTATATAGTGTGGGTAACCAAGAGAAACTGAGGCGGTGTGGGGAGATATAGTCAAGAGTTTTAAAAATCAGGAAACACTAAATAAACTGTGACTTTTTGCACAGTGCTCGACATCATCTCTGAGAAATGCAGCTCTCAAATGTTTATATTTGCATTTAGATAAAACTTTGCCCAAAGCAACTTACATTAACCACGAGTAGGGACTGGGGCGAACTGGGTTAAGCGCTTTGCTTAAGGCTATAATCACAATATCCATAGGCTTAGACAAGTTTTTCCTTCAGCTTTCTACAGATACTATTCAAAAATACATTCTTAGACCTGAATAGTTTAGACATGACAGCAATAGGGCCAATTCGTGCCTGTAAATTTGTCTTATGATCAGATATTTTGAGATGGGTCTTTTTTAGACACAAAGTACCTCACAGAACCTGGGGCGTAATCCACCCCCTCACTCACATTTAGCAAGCTAAAAATGCTCCACAACAGGGCGCTATTCAGTGGTGTGGTGTGGGGCGGTGTGGGGCTGTTTCAAGCTTATTAACCTAAAATGTAGTTTAACTATATTAATAAATACAACATATGTAGTAACAGGAATATTTCAAATATTTTAGCAATAGTATAGGAATTAGCATCAGTGTGTCAGTGGTACTGGAATTGGCAAATAATGCCACGCAGTGCCATTTCAGTTTGAAATGAACTTTAATCCTATTTTCAGGTAACTGGCTAACTAGATAACTCATTACTCAACTGGAAACCGGTACATATGATGACTCAACAAAATGTGAGTAGAGTGTGTAATGTGTAGTAGTATCTATTTGTAAAATATATATTTTTTTTTCCTATAAGATCAGTAATAGTAATAGTATTCCAACATCTGATTCCGTGCCCCACCTAAAAGATCCCTTCGAAATGTGATAAGGATCTGCCACTTGCACTATTAGAGCTCAAGTATTTGTTGGTGCTTTACGAGTGGTGTTTTGCATCATTGACACTGTGATCTTGTTAAGTGTATATTTCTGTGTGATAACACTATACTGTTGCTGTTATAACAAAACCCTATATTTCCAAAAAGGTCATTTTACATGAGAAGGAAAAAAAAAAAAAAAACATTGTTAAATTTCAATATAAGATAACGTAACAAGATTTTATTCTAAATCCTTTTTGGTATGTCGTCATGAAATTGGGCAACAATGGAGGTTTTGTTCTGACAGCAGTACAGTTTACTGTGTCTAAAATTCAAACAATGAATGCTTTGTGAACTGTGTCGAAGAGAAAGAGTGAGAGAGACACTCTAGGACATAAATGTTTTGCTGTTGATTTGACCTTTATGGTATTTTTACTGAAATGTGTGCTGTGTGTACTCACCTGATTGCAAGACCAACCCATTTCCATCCAAAATCAAGCTTCAGGAATCCACTAAGGACAGCCAGGACTGAGCTGTGGCTGCTTTGCACCACTAGAGCATTCTGCACTGCAGCCATGGGGCCACATTTGTTTTGCTGATTAGATTTCACACAAGCGAGACAAAAACATTGCAAGGTCATACGCAAGAAGCTGGTTTCCAGGGTCATTTTCTTCCATACTGATGCAGATGGTGTTCGAAGCAAAAGCCTCAAGAGTCTCCCTCCATCTCAAGTGGATGATTGTCTTTTCATAATGGACTATTGACATGCTTACCAGCTCTAAAAGCTCGCAGCTTGTAATATTATCTTCTTTGTCTTATATTATGCAGCAGTTCGAGTTAGCAGTACAAAACATACAATAATGGCACATGTTGGGATTTTGAGTGTCAGCTCTGTAGTCGAGGTGGTGTGTCAGTACTGCCTCACTGCTGGTGGGATTGTTGGCAACATCACTGTGCACAGTGTCAGAATAGGAAGCAAACTCCAAAGTTGACCTGACTACTGGAAGAAAGGCTTTATTCCTTTGCCAACGCATTCTCACACACATTCTAATAAGCCAGGAAAATGCGCCTCCTTTCAGAACAAGGCTGGCAATTCGGCATTGCAGACATACTGTGAAATGTTTGGACAGGAAAAATCAGAAAGTTATTAAACATTTCATCTCATGCCATATGCTAACGTTCACGCAATGTGCCCAAAGGCAGAACTTGAAAGATTATGCATTTAATCTTCATAAATCCCATTCATTTCAGTCAGCTTGCATAAATTCTTAACTAGTTTTAGTATAGGCTTTTGTTCATGAAGGCACTCTGAAAACAACAATGGACTGCCAGTAATAAGTAGACTGTATTGTATTGGTCCATCAGACAACCAGTTGATCTGGGTGATGCATTTATTTGCTGATTTGGAGTGAAGTTTAGGGAGTTCAAGAGTTACATATGAGTTTGTTTTTTTGTACCCTTCTCTCTCTCTCTCTCTCTGGCTACTCTACTGCCATGGCTGTTTGCTGTGTTCTCAGCTTGCTTGGAAGTGCTGATGTTAGGATGCACTTTATTTTAGATAATTTACCTGCACAGTCCTTAACTTAGAGTTGTGATAGTACTGCCAGCACACTCCCTGACTTAGTTTGACAAGAGTGGCTTGTTTATTTATATCATTTAGAGTTTTAGACAGGTAAGGGAGGATTGCCTATACTTTTTCCAACATGTATGATTCTAGTTTGTGTCTTCCCCTACATAAGACTGTGGGTATTATGTGGTTTAGTAGCTATAGGTTCAGTAGTAGCTACATGGTTTGGACTGCCCACACTTTCATTCTCTCAGAGAGGAACTAAACATTGCATAGTCATTGTGTAAATGTTTACGTTTATAGCGTTAAATTCACTGGAAGTGTTTGAAGTGCTCACAATAATGAAATAGTTTGGCTGGTCCTTGCATTTTTTGCCCCTTTTCACCAGTTCGGATTTTAATACCACATGATACAGACCCAACAGCACCCTAAAGATAAGCCAAGGTCATAACAGTATTCACCTGCTTTATTCTTAAATAACTTCAATTTGCCTCTGACTGACTTCTGTACACTGTTCTAGATATGAAGCCGTGCTGGAAATCACACCCATATGTTCGAAAGGAAATGCTCATCGGGGCTCAAACTCAGAGCTGTGAAGTTTCTGTGGATTTTTCCTTTTCTCAGTTCTTTGGTAAAAAAAAAAACCCAAAAAAACATTTTTAAGTTATATTACATAACAAGTACACAGGACCCTGTGTACTCAACAGTGATTTATTTCTGGAAAATAATGGTTCTGTGTCTGATTTTTTTTTTTTCTTACTTTTGTCCTTTATGGCACTGAACAATTAGGAAGCTACAGGCTTTGCCTTTCTACACTAAAACTGAATAAACAAAGCACTCAGTTGTGCATTTTAGTGAAAATGTTATCTGATAATTTCAGCTTACTTAAAAAGCATTTAAAGAGGTCTTTAATGTCTGTCTGTGGGGAAATATGTAGGAACACATATAATAACTTCATAATACATGAAGTGTTTTGATTGTCTTTTAACACAGTAAGTGCGTTTACTGTATTATGTGTCATGTATACAGCATTCAGAGCAAGTCTTACCAAAACAATCCTGCTGTGTACATAAATATCAGATACTGCGGTCATGAGACATTTTGGGAACTGAGAGTGATCACAACAATCTGTCCATAAAGCCTCGTAATCTGGATTGAAGCGTTCACTGAGCTCAGCTTTAGTAAGTTAAAACATTTGCATAAATATCTTATCTTTTAATTAGATAAGTCTCAAATCATACCCCAGCATTACGCCTTTGTGCGGGAAGAGTCTTGTTTGATTGAAAGTAGTTTAAGGAGACATTAACGAGAGAAACGCCAGAATTATGTGAATCGCTGAACATCAAGATATCATTGCAGTTCTAATCTCAAGTGGCCACTCCTACTGGATAAGTGTGCTTCATTATCAGTTCACCCAAACACCAGTAATGAATGCTGCTCAGACATTTGAAATGTTTTTCTTTTTTTTTTCTAAGCTGTGATGCAAATGCAGCTGTGAAAGTTTCAATTTATGCTAAACAAACTAAATTTTAAAAAATGATGGGAAACACAAGCCAAATTTAAAGCTAACAAATGCTGGCAGCATTTATGGTGTCTAATTAGAGTTAATCAATCCGTTGATTACAAATTGCATTCCGTTCTTCTACCTGCTCATTCTCTCCTTATCCATCTGTCCATCTCCACTCCGGCTTTTTCCTTTCCTTTCTGACTGAACTGCATCTCAGGAGTGAAGAAGAAAAAACGTGAAACATATATGAATAAGGTAGCGATCTTTTTTCTCTATATACGAAAATTTGAAATTCCTCCTTTACATAAAGGCAAGCTTTTCTAACCAGTGTTATGCACAGCGTAGCGTAGCGTGCATAAATGTGTGCACAGTTTTTCCCAGTGCATCCTTCGTTGTCATCCAGTACCTGCCTGCAAAGCAAAGTGTTTAGAGAGAAGCTTGTGCCTGTCCAGAGTGCTGCTTATCATATGCAAATACTGTATTGCTACCCACTCGTCCTACAAATTTGCATGGTTCTTTTCTCCTTCTGAGAAATGTTTTGTATCAACATCTCACTCTATATGGATCTTCACATATCTTCTAGAGGCTTTAGGGAGAAATATGGAAATGAGCTAAATTGTGTATTAGTTTTGAGAATCAAAGCCCTATATCCACTCTCAACCTGTTTTCATGTTCTGTTCCATCATCTCTAAGACCTCTTGAGACCACTTTTACCCTGCAATAGTACAGTCTCATCATTTTCTATATGGCTTCTCGCTGTTATCAATAACCCATCATTATAACCTGTGGTGTTTTAAACAGAGGTAGAGAAAGTGCCGATAAATAGTTTGAGAAATCAATTTCCCTTTCTTGTATGTGTGAAAAATAATATTGACCGACACATCCTGAATCACCAAGAAAACACATTTCAAGAGAGTTATTTTTCTTATGCATGTCCCTTCTATGCCATTACTAAAAACACACTCATTTTATCACCATTATGCTGCAAATGCTGGTTGAGGAGACTGGGGAGGGTTGTACCACTTTTTGTCTCTACATTTCAGACTCATATATGAAACCCATATTTTTCTGTTGCAAATAACTTTAGTATTGAAATCCATGGATTATCCTCAAAGTTATAAGAGCTCTGTTCTTGTTCTTACAACCTTCGCCATAGTTATAACAGCAAGTAGTAGTATTATTATGTAGTATTTGATGTTTATTTGTATAGGATATTTTTAAATTTATCTTAATTCTCTTAATGTTGAACCTATTAACCTATACCACAACGTTTCTAAATCTATCATTGTCCTCTTGTGTATGTGTTATATTTCGAGAGAAAGAAGCTGTGAATAATTTGAGACAAAGTCGAAATTTTCACTGACAGGTAACAATCTATGGAATTATGATATATGTGATTGGGTCTATGGTTCTTTAGTCAGTCTCTCTACATAAACTAACCTCATCCTTGTCAAGCACAACATTGCTAAATGTGTTTGAAAGTAGCATACACTTAAAATCCATTGATATGAGTTCTAACCAATCTGTTATCCAGATGACAACTATGATTTTTTTTTTTTCTCAAAATCAGGTTTTCACCTCACAAAGTCTTCAAACAGGATGGTGGTGGGTTTGTCTTGGAACCATCCGCATAGATTATTTCTGATTGAAACTTGGGAAGTTGCCGTTTACCTCATGTCACAACCCTTCTCAGTCTCCTCTACCAAATTAGGTTTGTAACACATGAGTAAGAGTGTTAATTAGAATGCTCATCTCAGGGGCTCCCAAGTGGCAACTGTCTAAGAGCTGGCCCCATCACTGGGAGATTGCGAGTCCAATCCATGATAGCTCCAAAGCAACTTGTGGCCAAGCATGCACAACTGGTTTTTAAGATGGCCCTCCCTCTCCCCCATCATTCAGCATGACACACTCTGGGGTGGGTAGGATGGCATTTTTATCTCCCACCATTCAGTATGATGCTAGCTGGCCTGGCCATCTGTTAGTTGACATAACAGAATTGGCAGTTACCATTTGCTTCCAAGCCTATTGAGCTTATTAAGCTGCAGTGATGCTTCGTGTAATTTGGAGGAAGCATTTGCTCGCCTCCTCCCTCCCAGTTTTGGTGGTGTCAAATAATCATGAGACTCTAGTGGGTATAATTGGACATGGCAAATCAATATTAATAGTAACATGTTGAACTTTTATTTAAATGTGTTAATGATGCAAACATACATACAAACATACATTTATTCAGGCGATAGTTAGTGTAGTGTGTTTAGATGAATAAATCGGTTGATTGCAACTATAACTGTTTCTTAATGTTAGCTAATATTAAAATGCGTCTGTGAATTTCTATGAATGCTTCCGACTACTGACTTCTTTAAGCTGAATGGCATTGTTGTAATCATTATTTATGTAATGATGAAGTAATTTCAAAGTAAAAATAAGTGCTGATCTTTAAAAAAAAAAAAAAAAAAAGCTCTCCACTGATGACTCAGGGAGAATGTATCAGAGAAATGGAGCTTCTCATTAGTAATTGCAGTGCAGTCCATGGATTATCTAAGCTGGCAACAGAACCATGCATTTTAAGTGTTTTAAAGTCAGTGTAAAATGTCGCTACAGTGATTGATGTCCACTATGCATTAACTCAAATATGTCCAATCATCCTGAGCACAAAGCTATTAGAAATGGATAGAAATATCTCCTGGGAAGAAAAAATTGCACCAATCACACTCTCTGAATGAATCTGGCTTTAAGCTCCAATTAATAGACCACCTGGTTCCATAGAAATCAAATCTCAACGTGCCTCTTTCAAAAGATAATGTTTCATTTCCCTCCTCAGGGGTGCCCTATTTTGTAGGCCTGAATAGAGTCAATTCCCCAGATGGCTAAAGACATCCTAATGTTCTAAGGAAAGAAAAAATGTTTCATTTTCAAAGACTTCACATGAATCGATGTGTTACTTTTTAGTAAGATTATATATAATTAAGTCTAAAGTGTAAAAGTTTCAGTATAGAAGCATTTCATTTACATGTTACTTAACTTTGTGAATGTAAATCCTTTCACCTAAAACAAGATTGCTTCATATTTCAAATGTATTTGTCCTTGAATAAAATGTCTCTGTCTTTTGTGCAGTTGTGTTGCTGTTTTATTCCTGTTTTATATTTTATTCCTGTGGTCGTCTGACTGATGCATTTGAATCCTATAAATTCAAGGCACCGTTTTGTTATAGCTGCTTCACAATATCATTCATTCATTTTTTGAATGCTTATAAATACTCACTCTTCTTCTGATAACTACTTAGAACTTAGGTAGCAACAAGAAAACCTTCATGGATGGTCTGTGTGCTTAAAATAAAAAAAAAAAAAACATGCCTATTTTTTGCTCAGTTTAGTTTTTTTTATGTAAGATGAATGTGTGTAATGGTTTTGATTGTGTCTCATTTTGTCTGAGTCATTTTCAGCGAGTCTGGTCAGTTAACAGGACTATTGTGAAGAATAATGACCTGTTTGGCATGATGTTAGATGGGGGTCAGACAGTGAGCATGCTCTTTGAGAAGTTGCATCAAACCTTAGTTTGAAGAAAGTATAAGATGTTACAAACTTTCTAGTTCAAATCCCATGACAGAAATGTTCTCATCCGAAGATTACTCTGTGAAAAGATGTACACTGAAAATTAATTGTTGGAATAGATGGCTCCTCCTCAGACTATATCCATGTATTAAAATGTTGCTGTTTAATAGGATTTCAAATTATTTTAACGAATAGGACGAGATTTAGACTATGAGTTTGAATTTGATAGCTGTGCTAATTACGTTGTCATATGATAACTAAATTATTTGATCTTTTTCGTTTAATTATTTTTTGTTTTAAAGTTTTGCAAAGCAAATACACTTAAGTTGGGTAAAATAAAGTAGAGTAGTGTGGTTCTTGGGCATGATCTCACATAACCAACCTTACACCATTCTGCATGTAAAGGACTAAAGGACATAAACTGATAACTGTTATCAACTGTCATTAAAAGTCTACATTCATTTCATGTACAGCTCTGGAAAAAAATAAGAGACCACTGCAAAAATGGTTAGTTTCTCAGGTTTCATCTTTTATAGGGGCAAGTACTGAACTGAACAGCTTTGCCTTAGTTTTTAAGAACTGCTCACAATATTTCTCCTAATTTCCAGATAAAAATATTGTTCATTAAAGCAGAATTTTAGAAGAAATGACAACACGTCAAAATAAGAGAAATGATGCAGTGTTTACAGAACTTGAATAATTCAAAGAAAACAAATCTCTTGTTCACTCTTAAA
>JBBIGA010000007.1:7900775-7917485 GCA_037576975.1 Alestes dentex
GTTTGTGAAACAGCTTGTTCTCTCATTTCCCCGTGGTGGCCTTTTGAAAATAAATATGCAAGTGTTTTTATTTCTTTGCTCTCCAACTTTTGGAAATTTTCCAAACAGCAACTTGTAACAGTCCTTCTATCGGTTTATAAAGTGCTACTTAGATATAATTGTATGCCATTCACATTCAGTTTGGCTATAAAAATGAGCTGCAAGTTTCCATGGAAATGTAACATTTGTAAGACAATTATTAAAACATGTATTAAAGGTGATATAAGAAATATTCTCTATGCTTGTCTGTATAGTCGGTCACTGACACCCAGTGCCTATAAGACCCATTGGTGCTCTGCGATAACTAACAAGCGATAACTTTAAAGTCTGATATATTGTAAAACAAGTGTACAGAACACCATTCATGGTGTTTTGCCAAAAGCTGGACTTTTGAAGATTAGAAATTCTTCTTGTTCCAGTACTTCTAATGTACCCAATTCAGTGGAACATCTGCTGGTCAGCATCCAAAAAAGTTTGTTCATTTCACTCACCTTCCTTACTTTATAGACCTGAAATGTCCAGATAAGGCAACTTTACATGGCTGACATCCAAAGCCAATACTGGATTCTCCATTCTGTAATGCCACAAATAAACCTGCCTTTGGGATAAAACTGATACAGTGCAGTTTTTAAGTTCCATTAGTATTATTTAGTGACATGCAAGTATTTTAAGAGATGTGGAACTGTGACTTTTCTAGACTTTCGTCAAATCCATAAAGTTTTCGCCTCATTACGTTAGACCACATCGAATGAGTCATACAGCAGATGTACGAACATGCAGCAGGCGCCTGACAGTTCCACATTATCCTAATGTTGGCTCAGACTTTATTTATACCATGTCGGTGACTCAAACGTGATACCAGAGGGGATGAAATTACCTGTAAGCAGACTGAGTACAATGGTGAAAATTCAGAAACACAAAAAATAACAGATGAAATCACTGCCTAACTATGTGACCTTCCAGTAAATGCATGTTAAATTGGTCGATAATTTCATTTGAATGCTTGCACATTAAGTTGCACTTAAAAATACCTTTTACTGACATATTCCACCTGAAGATTTCAAAATGGAATGATTTATATTCTTCCGCTGCTTTTTGTAAGTGCTCTTCTGCATTGCTCTTCTATATATTGTTGTTAAAAAAACATGTTATTAATGTTACTTATGTATTTATATTTTTGGAAGATGCCAGTGATGGCACAATTCTAGTTCTAGTTTATTTTTAACCGACTCGAGACAGCTGGAACTGGCATAATAACCACTCTAAAGCATCTCATTTGGTTAATTAGGGGTCTAGTTAACAAGCTAGACCGCTACTGTAATGTGCTGTGCATACACTTGCAAATTTTTTTGTATTTACACACATGCACAGTCAGAGAACGCTTTGGTTTCTTATCTCTTGAGACTGAACTGATGCATTAGCTTTTTCTCTCACAGACACACAAGTGTCTACAATTTCACAGGATCGCATGTAGAATCTTACATATTTCTTTGAGAGTGTAAAAATGCAAGCAAAAGCAGTGATTTGGCAGAGGTGAGCATAAAAGCTAATAGCCCATGAGCGTCATATCTAGCTTCCCTAAGCAAAGTAAATAGGCAGCTGGTGGCCTGGTGGTTAGGGAGTTGCCCCTTCGATTGGAAGGTCTTGCAGGAGGCACCCTTGAGCAAGGGACAGTCCCCACACACTGCTCCCCGGGTGTGTCGCTGGCTGCCCGCTGCTTCACTTTGTTAAGCAGCTGAATTTGTTAAACGCAGAGAATAATTTCACACTGTTTACACTGTGTGGTGTTTTCACACATGGCAAACATAAGATAAGATAAAATTAACCTTTATTAGTCCCACAAGTGGGAAATTTACATAGTTATGGCAGAAAGTAGACAGTACAAAGGTAAGAGCAGGAAAAAACAATAGAATAAAGCTATACACAACTGTATAGTACAAAAAGCACAATATACAAATAATACAAAAATATAAATATGGACATACTCACATATAAACCTATGTAAGTATATGTGTGTATGTACACACTGGATAGCAGCAGAGGCCACTTACCACTTTTAAAATATTCAGTGGTATTAGCTGTAAGTGTTAGCAATCACGGTGGGGGTCCATTGGTCATGTTGGCACCAATATTGAGCAGGTACCAAAACCCACTAAACTGACCCTTCGGTTCTACAGCTCCAGTTTTCTGGTTCCAAAAGACCTAGTACTTTTAGCAATGAACAACTCTCTAAAAGTTTTTACAGCTATGATTTAAGGTAGTATACCAGTGGCTGATACCCACGGTCTTGCGTCCAGGCTCTTTTCGCCTTGTTTCCTAACCCACAGAAAGCTTCCTAATAACTACCTAAGAACACTGGCTCCTAACCAGATTTTTCTTGTAATCCTTGTCTTAGTCATTTAGAATTTCCAAGAAAAAGTCAATGTTGAAGAACAAGGTAAAAGCTGCATTTTCTCCACACTGCGTTCTGTGTATCTCCTATTCAAATATAATGTCAAGGTCCAGTGACTCAACACTGGAAATTAATTTTGGCCTAGGCTTAGGCTTAACCTCTGTCTAGGAAACAGACCATTAAGAGTGCATATCAAAACATGTTTTGTTTGTATGTTTAAAACATACCGACACAAAGCAATTAATCACAGTCTCTCTACATTGCTTTGTTTTACTGTCAAGTTCCAATATGCGTGGAACTGTTTGATTAATGGGGCAATCCTGTTACTTTATTCTTCTACAGTCAGTGGTGATTCTTGGTAAAAGACTGTATTTAATATGTTTCCATCTTATCGTCTCAGATTACTCTTCCACTTAAAAGCAGTCTGTCTTGACTGCGGAAATAAACAGTGTCAAATTAACGGTGGCTGGTAGAACTGGCAGCAGAGAGATCAGCCGCAGTGTGAGGAAGAACAAAGAGCTATTTTGAGCACATTGTTTATGACAAATGGTCCAACATTATGAATTGCCTCTCCCTGTAATGTATAAAGAACATGATTACAGCTGTGCAATATGAGAAATGTAATTTCCCATTTAAAGCTGATATTTGCAGAATGTTTTTTGTACTAGCAAGATGAAGAATTTAAAACAGTACAGCAAAACACAAAAATATATGTTTGTGAAAAACTTTGTGAATAGTCCATAATTGTTTACATTCCATCATGTATGTCCATACTGCTCGCCATTCAAAGTTGTAATGCAAGTAATAAAATGAAAAGTACTGCAAATTATTTACTGGGTCATTAAAAGTTAGCAGTGGTGCGACCCAACCTCTGTTGACTTTCATATTACAGGCAGGGAGGGGGCTCCTGAGTGACTCATTTGTCTAAGCATTGGCCCGATCATGACAGTTGTCTAGTGGGTAAAACACTTCTCTGTGAACCCCATGGCCACAAAGCTGCAGGTTCAAACCCCCCGCTTTCTACCATTGTTTCTTTGAGCAAGACACCTAACCCTCAGTTGCTCCAGGGGGTCTGTCCCTGTAACTACTGATTGTAAGTTGCTCCAGATAAGCGCGTCTGCCAAATGCCATGAACGAAATGAGTGGCTTTACTCTCTCTGGGTGTTCGGGATGGTCCTTTATCTCCTCTCTCATCACTTAGCGTGATGCTTGTCAGTGCAGGCATTTGCTCACTGACATAAAACGAACACACCTTCTTCTCCTTCAAGCGTATTGAGCTTTTCAATGATGTTGCATTAGGGGCCATTAGGAAAGATGCCGTGGAGCTTCACATTCTAGACTTCACCCAGTTTTGTTGGTATTGTGTGAATGGGAGATGTTTGGGTAGTGGTTGGAATTGAACATGGTGAGAAAATTGTAAAAAAAAAAAGTAGGAGAAATACGATAAACAGACTACTGATGTTGTGCTGTGAAGTTTCCTGATAAAGGTTGGCCTTCATTAATCTCTTAATGGCCGTAAGCCATCCAGGTCACCAGTGAGCAAATCTAATCTACACCATCATACTCCCTCCCTCCCTCTCTCCCTCCCTCTAAAACTTTTGAAGAAAAACTTGACATTTATCTCATCTGTCCACAATAGATTGATCCAGTTTTGCCTTGGGAAATGCAGAGGGTGCACTTTAGCATGGAGGTTTCCTCCACAGTGATCGCCCACAAACACTACCTCTGCTCATACATTTTTAAATGAAACACACACACACACACACACACACACACACACACACACACACACACACACACACAAAGAATAGGCTTACACTTACAACACACATCTGAAATTCCATTATTGGCTTGGACTGTTTAAACTTTTCTTGGATACCTTGATGACTATTATCCAAGCAATTTCTCAAGAAAAAGGAAAAATGCCAGTCATTTGTTTTAAATATGTAAAACGTCTTCATTGTAATGAGTATTTATATGTGTTTTTTCACTTTCTTTCAATTATTTTGCTTCATTAGCAAGTTTGGTGCAGTTCTCTTGGCAGTCTGTTTCATAGGTTTGGAAGAGCAGAATCCTCTGCAGTATTCAAAATTCTCTTTTAAATGTCCCACTTAGCACAATCCTGTATAAACACAGTGTAGTTTGACAAACCATTGCTAGCTCTGAAAATATAGGAATTCATATTTCAAATGTTATACTTTGTTATAATAATAGAAGTAGGTAACTTTCTGATGTAGCAAAAAATATTTACAAAAATGTTTATTGATCTCACTAAAGTTATTGCCAGGTTTGGAAATCACTTTTGTTGCATTCAAATCAAGTAGTAGAGGAGACAAGAAACAGTCCTACTTTTCTTCTGTTTTCTTGCTTCCTGCTTAATAACAAGCAGAAATCAATCTGAAAAGAGTTACTACAGGCTGGAGATAGACTAAAGGAAAGTAGTTAAAGTAGTTAGCTAGCAAATAGTAATTTTCATGTCTTATAGCATTAGATCAGCACATAACAGGCTATAGACCGCTGGCAGGTTAGTTAGTTAGGTGCCCCATGTTAGTTGACATCACTTCACACATTCGGTTCAAATACGGACTCTAGACTCAGGGTAGGAGTGATGAAAGATGAGGCTCAGACAAGCCACTGAATTCAGGTTAGCTGAGTCAAAAGAGGAGCAGCTGTGAGTAAATATAAGGAAAGGGAGGTTACCCTCAGGTACACACAGAAATCAAACAACTGGTACTTCACAGAAATCTCGAGAAATTCTGGGTCCTACAAATCTTGTGAAGCTTCATTTCCTCCCTCTTTTGCCTCGCTGTCCATAAAACATTGCAAATAAATTAGTCAGTCATGAGCATGGCATTTTCTTAACACACCAAATTAGTTTTTCATTTATTTACCAAGCATGAAGACTAATGTGCAGAATTTGCCCGCAACTAGATTCATTACCACTCTGAATGTGCCACCTAATTTGAGAAATGAAAATTCGATGGCTCTGTTTCACATCCGTAAAAATTGGATGCAGTAGCAACATGATGAGCCCCAGAAGAGATCCACAGTCAAGGAGCTCAAAGTTATTTGATTTTCACGCTGCGTTTATGGGCCAAAATTAAAAGTGACTGGGGATCCTCTGTTAAATAATGACACCCACAGCCATCTTCAAAGAGAGGATGAAGAAAGTGCAGAGATTTTTTTTTATGTCAAGAAAATATGACAAAATTAGAAAAGAGAAAGGGAATAAAGGAAATAAGGAAGGAGATTCTTAGCCTCTTAGCCAATTTTTAATGTGATCTAGACAAACGGTATAGAAAAACTGGACTTGGGCAAATACATTCTGGCTAACGAAGTGCAAACTCTAAGTATTGTTGCATTTGCTTTGTGTAGTAGTCTCCACATCAGTAAGTAACCAAGGAGGGAGGAACCTACAAGTCCTGAAGTTCTTAGGGTCCTGATAGAGGTTGGACATTTATCTCTTAATGCCAGAAAACCTTCCAGGTCATCAATGAGCAAATCTGACCCAAGGCATTATACTCTCTCCTTCCAAAACTTCCAAAGTTTTTTGTTTTCTTCCACAGCTTGTCATTTATCTCTTTTGTCCACAGAGGACTGTTCCAGTTTTGCTGGGTCTAGGGATTTGTTTTTTTTTACATTAGATAGTAACTTCATTTACACAGGGCAGCTGGTGGCCTAGTGGTTAGGAATTTGCCACTGCAATCAGAAGGCTGTGGGTTCGAATCCCAGGACTGCTAGTGTCATTAATGAGGTTCCCTTGAGCAAGTACCATTCCTACACACTGCTCCTCGGATGCCACCTCCTTGGTGGCAGCTCCCTGCTTCACTGGGTGAATGGGTTAATTGCAGAGAAAGAATTTCACACTGTGTGCTGTGGTGTGTTCACATGTGACTGTAAGGGGCCACTTTACACTCATCACTATCTATTAGTATGATGATAATCATACAGTACCAGTGACCTGACAGTGTGGGGAGTCTTGAGTTCCATAACAGTCCAAGACCAAAATGAAAAAGAAGCATTTCTTTTTCTTTTTCATACTGAGCTCAGTTCCTTTTCTCATAAGTTCATCATCAGCTTCATACATCACAATGCTGTTGTACTGTCATCAGTTATAGTTGCAAACACATTTCTGTGCTGTAGCTGTTTCTGCACAGGTACTGATAATGACAGATGTTATTGCACTCCTTGTTGTCACATCAAGTGCTACAGGTTGCAGCACATCCACAGATGTATACTGAATTGTAAGAATAATATGTGCTTGTTTTGATTGAAATTTCTACTTGAACACAGTGCATAATAACAAGACATTATATATATTGTATAAAACACAAAACAGAGAGATGCTCTTCTCCGCTGAAAGGGCTTCATGAATTTAATATGTACCAACACTTCTAATCGTCTGGAATTCACAAAGCGAATCCAAAAATATTCTGTCTGCTGCTGTCACTGTAAACAGGGAAGAAATCTGATTCTAGATCAACGATCCTGATCTGAAATTATTTTTGGGGGAAAAAAAATCAAGTCTAATTTAGAAAAGAGAAGGAAAAACAAAAAGCTGCATCTTGGGAGGAACCAAGACTCAAAAGGGGAACCACATCTGGTCAACACCAGCTAATAAAGGAAGAATGAGAATAAAAGAATGACACTATGGAGGATAAGAAAAAGAGGGAGAAGTATATAGTCAATCACTGATGAGCAGTTGAGCCTATAGTTAACAGTAGTAGGATCAGTTAGAGACTAGTTAGCAGCAGAAGATGCCTCAGGAATCTGTGAGTAATGGCTTTGGTTAGGAGGTGGGCAGCACATGCATGTCAGGTGAGCATGAGACCCCAGTAGTGGAAGATCTAATCTAAAACACAAGTGGGCAGGAAGATTCAGTGATGGTCAGTCAAGATGAATGGGTGGGCCACCATTCCCCTCAGAAAAAAACAAACTGCTCATCAGACTTATTCATTAAAAACAGTTCTTTGTGCAAAATAAGCCTGGCTGAGGACAGAGCCAAGGGGTATCACAGACATGAAAGCACGATGAGACCCCCTGGCACCCCCCACTCCATCATCAACAAAAATGAGTAGTGAGACGACAGCACTGACATCCCCGTTTACTTCAGTTCTCTGCAGCCATAAGCTCCGAGATCTTCACCCATTATCTAACGCAGAAAAAAATAATCACAGAAAGCCTGATTAAACAAGTAGGTTTTCAGCCTAGAGTCCCAAACATTTACCGGGAGATTATTTCAAAGCTAATGGGGTTTGATGTGGAAAAGCCTGATGATTCTGGACGCAAGTAAATAGCCATAGGTAAATAGGTAAAAGACCTGAGATGACCTCTTAGCATAGCCCTGCCCCTTACGTAAGGCCAGCGACGTCTCCTCTCTCCTCTAGGACATGCAGCTCAGTGAGTTGTCAGCCACTAATCTCATACAGCACGTCAGAAGCATGAAGTATGCCACGGAACCGCAGGGGATTAGCGAGGCTGCAGAGCAAGAGCCAGAGTCATGCTGATATGCTGCCTGCGCAAACAACATGCAGCATCCACACACGCATGCCTACACCTACTCATACACATTCATGCTAGAATTCTCAGCACATTAGTCAAAATACACATGCTTCAGCAGCTCCTCAAATAAACAATATCTGCCCTGGTATTGCACGCTCGCATGCTTGCACACTCAACCAGTCTCTTTTTCTCTCTTTCTCTCTTTTACAAATTACAGAGGCACTGCCCAGTGGCACAGCCAGTATATCATTAGCATAGTGTGCCTGTTGTCACAGAACTGCAGTCTTTAGGACATGCTATGATTTAAAAAAGCAAATGCAGGGGTTCAGTGGAGCCAGCCAACAGGGAATGCTTGTCTTACAAACATGATCAAAGATTTGCTCCATTAGCAGAGAGTGGTGTAGGCAAATGACTGGGGGCAAGCGATATGGCTTGCAGCGGATGGTCAAGTGTATTCGCTAGCTCCTACCATGCAGCTGTTCCTTTTCTGGGGGAATAACTGGGGCAGCACTGTGGTTCCAGAGTTGAATGAATGAAATGAAATATGAAAATAATGGGGAGGGAGGCAATGCAAATTTAATTTGCTCACAGTTCTGAAGCTCCATCAGATGCTGCTGCAGTGCTTAGGAGGAGTAAGTCAGGAAGGACCTGGCTGAATACACTAGACAAGGTACGGCCATCATTTGTACTGTCAAACACATGTTTAAGCTGTTTCTGCACAGAAATGAATAATGGTGCAGGTAATAATACTGTTTGTTGACCTGTCAAGTGATGCAGGTATAGTCAGAAGAGCAAGAGGCAGTAAACATGTACCTTCAAAAGTACAACATGCTCCTTACAACATTTGTTTACACCACTTCATATTCAACATCTTTTTTAATGTTAACTTTTGAAAAACGAAATGTAAAAAGCCTGGAATAAAGACAGGGCTTGATTAAAATAATTTAAAGGGGACATATTAGGCAAAACTCACTTTTTGCATCCTTTTGCATTTCCATTTGGGTCTCTACTGCTCCTATAAACACTCCAAGCGCGAAAAAAAAACAAAAAAACAAAACATCCATCCGTTTTCTGTGAATCAGTTGAAAGATTTTGGTGTCAGGAATCATACGCTTCTATGAGCCGTTTCGACGGCTCCCTTATCCTGACGTCAGGATGAGGAAATTTGCATAGAGTCGCCCCTCATCTGTCGAGCCCCCACCCACTAGATTAGTTGAAGATCCACCATTTTTGTCTGCTGGTTTTACAAGCACGTGCATAAGACGGCGGGGCTATGGCTACAGGCAAAGGCAAGTCACTCATGAAGTGTTTTGTTCATCTTGCTCTGGGTCCGACTCGGGGTCGAACATATAGGGCTGGATAGCGCCTCTGTTTTCTGCTATTTTCAGTGTGGTAAACGCGCAGCGTAAGCTTGGGATGGGTGGGGCGTGGCCATTTTGAAAGGGACTGAAACTGCCAAGAATAGAGCTATTGAGATCACTTTAGGTGAGAGTGATTTTGTGCAAAGGACTTCATGAGCATGTTTTGTGTAGCCCAAAGACCTATTAGAACTAAAGTGAGTTTTGCATAATATGTCCCCTTTAAAGAATTTGTGTAAGTACATTCCCTTCCTAAAGGCTCTGCAAATGTACTCTTCAGGGATCCCCCTAGTGGCAGTGTTTATACCCAAAAATGTACATTTAAGTAACTTTTTTATATGCATGTAGGGAAGATGTGTATATTTTCATAGAGCCCCGCTACAAGAAGTACATTTTCTACACAATCGGCCTCCTTGTGTTTTTCAAGGACCAGTTAATTAAGTAAGGGAGAATTTTATGATTGGGATAATGAAAAAAAAAGATCATTGGTTTTACGCACAGTAGGACCACACAGATGGATGGTCCAGTTAAAGACCACAGAAAGAGAAAAGAGAAAAGGAAATTAAAATAATGTTTTAAAAAAAATTAATCTGGCACATGTTAGCCAGAAAGAATGCCCAACTATGCCTCTGTCACACTCCTATACACACCACAACCACACCAGTTCACACAGCTCTTATTTGATCATAAAGAAAATACAGATCTATTAGAAATTACCGTATCAAAAGAGGAAAAAAACAACTATCAAGAAGTCATCACCTCCAAGGTCATTCTGGGAGAATAACAGAGTTTTGTCCATGCTCATCTGACTTGCAGAATGGGAATGAAGTCTATGAATATTCTGACTGTGTCTTTCTTTCTTCTCTCGCTCTTTCTCTCTCTCTCTCTCTCTCACTCTCTCTCGGTATGCTTCACGTAACCCCAGCCTGGAGCCGATGATAATGCTTGTCTGCTGAGGGGGAACAAATGATGATTTCCTTTTTTTGCTGCAGGAGGACTGAAAATTAAGTGAGGACTATATGCAAAGGTAAAGAAAATATGCAGTGTTTCAGTTTAGCAAATATATGTGTGAGCATAGATCTATGTGTGAGCATAGATGGGCCTATGGAAGAACATATGGACCACACAACCTTTATTTTATACCTTTTTGTTAGGAGATACCTCACTCAAAATAAGAGGTTCTCTGCCCTTGTGAATCAATCACTATGTGCTTATATCCATCTGAAGAGGACCTCATCGAGCCAGAAAAGCCAGTCACTAAAGCCCAGTCATCTAGTATACAGAAAAGATTAAAGAAACACTTCATTTATTAATGATATTCAAGCAATTAATGTTGTTCTCTGTGTTTTTTTCCCTTTTCTTTTCTTTTCTTTTCTACACTCCGTAAACACGATTAAAAATCCCTGCGAGTTTTGTAGGAAATGGGGGATTCTCCACAAGTGCTAGCAGCTAAGCATGATATGTAATTAAGCTTGAAATTAAACTTCCAGCTTGGTGTGATTTGAATTCCTATAAGGATCATTACACAGGGTGAATATCTCTGAGGTTTATGACAGAGAGTCGACAGCATTCCCGCCACCGAAGACTAGAGGCACCGTTTTCAAGGTCACCGTGGCTAAAGAGGAGCAAGATGTGATATAAAATGTGCAGATCGAGCCGGTGCCCTCAAGGGCCTGACTTTCTAAATTGAACTTGCTTATGGAGTGCTAAGTGCTAACCCTAGTCTGTACTTCAGCCAATACATCCCCCCTCTGTTTGCTGTTGCTTCTTCCTAAAGCCCACTGGCTCTCAGGTAGTTGAGTAGCTCTGCACACTACAGGACTGTTTATTTAACCCCTTAAAATCCCAGTCTTATCACATCCTGAGGCTTAATGTTCAGTAACCACATGGGAAGCAATTCCAAATGGCCCAGCAGCAGGACCTTTACTTTTAAGGGGTTAAAATTGTCCACAGGAGTCAGACGTCTAATTGCCTTATACATAATATTAGCATTTGAATTGCGAAACGCAGTAATAAGACTGTCCAGATCAAAGAAGAGTAATGGTTTTATTACTCCACTAAATGCAGTCATTCTTCTGTTTACCTTATGCAAGTCAATCAAGTTCAGCCTTTATTGCTTTATGGATATGAAGCAATTCATTTTACTGTTTTGCAGCTGTGTCACCGGGACCATTCACCGCCCTTTATTGCTGCATTTTGTCAACATCAAAACTGCCCAAAGAACTGTGTTTTACTCCGTCATGTACACACTGAGATAAAGCGACGTTGACTGGATAAGAGTGTCTTAAACACTAAAGGACAGTTAGAAGAATCAGCATGTTTTTCAGTTTGAGGAAAAATGACCTCATTTTTTGATTGCAGTCTCTTCACTAATGCACCTTTTTAGGTATAGATTTGCTTTTTTAACCAATTTCACTGCCAAAAATCTTAAAGAAGTAACAAATCAATGGAGGAATTAAAGATATGCAGACAGCAATACTTGGAGACAGAGTTAGGATTACTTTTTTGTCAAATTTAATTTGGTATGGATTTGATTTTTGTGTCCTTAAACTTGTTCCCCACCTGGGACCAGTTTGCTTCTGAAGTAAACTAGAGCCAAGAATAAGGCATGCATAGAGGCATCCATTTTCTTTGATTCACCAGAGCAGGACTTAGTTCCTACCTGTTTTCATGGGGATTGAGCCGTTTTGCCTAAAGCCTTCAATACTCCTCCTTAACATTTCATGAATCCTTGCAGCCCTAACACTCTAAACATACAGGACTGGTTTGTCTCTCTTTCATATTAATTCAAGTGCTGTGTGTTAAAAACATATAAAAGTGGCCATTTTAAAGCAACATTGTAATTTACAAACGTATATGAAATGTTCAAAATAGATGATATTGTATTTGAGATTGATATCCATTCACCAGTGATAATATTTAGACATGCAACCTAAGAAAAGTTCATTTCCAAAAACATTTGGACGAAAAAGCTTTAACAATTATCGAGCCAGATTTTAAGATACCATCATTTTGAAGAAAAAAAAAAAAAAAAAAAAAAAATATATATATATATATATATATATATAATACAGTTTGATATAATATAATGTGGGCACTGTCACCTCACAGTAAGAGGTTTAATTCCTAGCTGGGGCAACCAAGGATCTTTTGTGAGTGGAGTTTGCATGTTTTTCTCATGTCTGTGTGAGTTTGTGCCAGGTTCTCCAGTTTCTTCCCACAGTCCAAAGACATGCATGTCAGGTGGACTGGAGTTGCTACATTGCCCCTAGATTGTGTGTGTGTGTGCATGAGTGTGTTAATCTGTGTGTCAGATGATGGATTATGGTTAATATAATATGATCCTATATTTTATTATGAATTCAACTATCATATTTATAAAATGCATTGATGTATATAAATTATATTAATACCCACAAAACAACAACAAGAAAATAATGATCAGTCAGTATAATTTACAGCTTCAGATGATCTTATGCCAACCTTCACAATTCACTGTTAAATGTATTTAAGGATAAGATGACACTCTGTAATTCACCTCTCAATGTAGGTGAAGTGTGACACTCCCTAAGCAATATTTTCCTTCGGTTAGGGTTAGAATTTAGGTAAACATTACCGGGGACACCAGAGAGTTTTACACAGTTTAAAAGAGGCCGAATTTGCAATCACTATGCATACAAAATTATAGACTTATAACACCTAAGCATGTATTATCTGAAAAAGACGAGTCAATGGTTCTCTCTACAGGTGTGCTGGGAGTGAGCATCCTCTTATCTCTCAGGAGAAGTGGTAAGGCCAGAGTCAGATTGTGATGTCTCAAAGTAAACATATTACAGTTCTCACAGGCGACTTGAGGGCATTCTTGACATTTTGTCTGAAGGCTTTTGGAATGCCAATCCTTCATCTGTAGTTTTGAAGGAACAGGATCCTGACCATACACTTCCTGACTGACATCTGAACCAGAAGCAGCCTCGTCAGAACTGACACCAAGACTGAGAAATGGCTTTACTTTTTATGAAAAAAAAAGGGGTAAAAAAAAAAAACACACACACCATCGTTCAATTCTTCAACCCTCTGCAAGAACGTCATTTCAAATACTAAGTGTCAGCTAAAGGGCTTTGGTGCCAAGAATGATACTTCATAAAGTCATCTTTCTAAAATTCAGATACAGCTACAGTACATTTCAGAGACACTTCACCATTAGCCACTTCTTCACGAAAGGAAAAACATTACACAGACAGAATGCTTGATTAGAGAAGTTATAGCCATCAACACCAGTCTCCTCTGTCTGACTCAGCTATGTTCTTAAAATAAAGTGCCAGCAAGGGTTCTTTTAACCACAACTTTTAAGTGCTTCTTTCAACTACTGGCTCCCCAAAGAACATTTCAATGGATTATTCTTTAAATAACTTTTTTTTTTTATTTCATTTTTGTTAATGATATGAGTAAACAGTCCTTTTTATATTAAATTACCACTATAAATAAAGTGTAGATTCTAAGTAACTAAAGTTCATAAGCCCTTCTTGGACTGGACATACAGTTCAAGGAAAAAACTTACAGAAAAAAAAAATAAACTATGCACCTTTTAAACATATTTTTCTTAAAGCACCTGGTTCTTTATGGAAAGCGTGTTCTACGACACCCATGTTGGATCATTCTAGGTACAAAGTATCAGGCTGAAAAGGGCTTCATCTGCAAGTTCTTACCATCTTTATACCATCATTATAGCATAGTTTATCTGCCACTGTGGATAAGAGTTGTAAGACCATGCACCTCCCCTCAAAAGATACTACAGGCACACATTCCACCAGCAACTGGGATTCACTACAGCACTCCACAATCTATCAGCAATAGATTGCTGGGACAGTGCTGGTTATAAAAGCAGCTAAAATGTAACAGTTCAGTCCCTTACCATGATAATCGAGGAAGAAAGTAGCCTCATTTATTAAAGTAGCACAGAACCCGACATAATGCCAAACTGGAGAAGAAGGATGACAGTGTTGGCTGGAGGAAACCATTTAGCACAACTCACTTTAACTGTGGTGGTTGGGCTTATAAAAATGAGACTTTTATGGAAAATCCATATACCACAGAACGAGGGAGGGAGTTACCGGCAGTAATCATGAATGACTCGCTGCATCTGGGCTTTCCTCCCAAAGAAATGCTAATTGTGTAAACTGGATATAATTGTCTAAATAAGACCTATTTAATCCTGAATTTGTCATGTACCGTCATCATAGGAAGGTTATTAATACATTTCGAACTCTGTCACTAGCAGTCCCCTTCATTGCCACTCGAATGCTCCATCACATTCGGGTGTGATTATTTTACATATCAAAAGTCCTTATACAACACCAGTATGAATACTAAAAGCCATCAACATATTTTAACAGTTATTTCATCGTAACATTCATTGTAACATTGACACTTTATTCTAGCTGACCATTGCTTGGTCTCTACTCTGGTGTGTAGAGGCTTTTGGCTCTTTGTCATCAGAAGTGGACAGGGATGGGGGACGAAGTGGTAAGAGAGGGATCATGACTAACAGCATAGTTCCTCTTATGATCTATTTGCACTTGCATTCACCACTTATATAATGCAAATTTATGTTTTGAAATGAATATATCAATGCTAGACAGCCTAAAGATAATATCTTTGTCAACATACTATATTTCAGTATTTGCTGAAAATGCATTGATATATCATTCAGTAAAGGCTTTAAACAGAAAACATTTTATTTCTTTGTTTATTTGTACGGTCAGTAGTGTGACCAGTGAGGTTAAACACAGGCCCCATTCCTAGGCCCTGTTTCAATTTGGAGGTGTTTCTGGAGCTTCAAAGGCCAAAAGCGCGTCAGTTTGTGAGTTGAGTACATTTGAAGTGTTGAAATATTCAGCCTGTTCTCCTTAAACTTGTCAAGCTCGCAGATAGTGACTTGGTTATTAATACTTCATATTCCAGATGACTGTGGAACAGAGGAACTCTGTGTTGAATAACAAGTAGGATTCCTTTTTAGACTTCTTGTGGAAAATAGATATTTTTATGCTCATAAAGACCTTCCATAAATTTGTGTGACTACTTTTGGCTGAGATTCATGAGGAGAAACCTCGAAGTTCTGAGTGGGAGGGTCTGCAGTTGACATAACTGAGAAAGCAGAGACAATAGGATCTCCTTCTCACATTGTGCGCTGATGACAAGAGAGGAGACTTCACATTCTGAAAATGATGACAAATAAGGATAACAATTACTGGTAAGTTGCTATATATGCTGGAGAGAAGTTAGTTGTGTACTTTTCAAGACAGAGAAGTGAAGTCAAAACAGCTTTCTATACAAAGTGTATATGGATAGATGAACAAAAAGCACAAAAAAGTTTCAAAATCTGTGAAGTATCTGAACAGGGTGATATCAGATATCTGATCTTATAGTGAATAAGACTAGTAATGTAAAAAATTATTTTCTCCTTTTTTCTTTTACCTTTTAGACTGAAATGAAACAGCAAACTCTGGACAGCAAAGTCAGGGGAATAGCCTTTCTGGTTCAAATACATTCATGTCGTTTCATTTGATTTCATTTTACTATAAGAAATAAGGAGCCCTTCTTGAGTGTAGTGTTTGCACTCCATAGATCACTAGTCTCTGATCTGTTCCCATCTAAAGGTCACTGTTTCAGATAATGAAGAAAATGGCCTGGACTGAAGATAGAATCAAGGCAATCTTAGAAGTGAAAGGCATTCTCAACTCATTATGTACACCAGACTTCTGCTCTCCACTAATTACAATCCAATTTTCCTTCTGAGATGAGGTTAGAAATTACACATAGAGGCAATGTATGGTTCAGGGTAATGCTGAATGCCTCAGTGTTGTCTTCAAAGAAGCGATGCTGAAACTCCATGACTCGGCTTTGTGAATAGTAAAAGGAGATGAAACTTGGCAGCATGAGCCATAGGTTTACTGAGTATTGCCTGATGGCACTGCAGTTCCCTTTATAGAGTGGAGAGCTTTGGAGCTGTATTGTCTAATCACATAGGCATTTGAACAGTCTTTGCTCTTTTTCTCCCCCAAAAACGTTTTTGAAAGCATTTGATTTATCAAAGGATCATTTTTCCTATTTAAGAAAAGAGAAAAAAAAAACTAATGGGATGCACTGTTTTGCATCTCATAAATCATTTCTGCAAATGAGACCTAATCAATTTTTCATTAATGGTGTTTGGTCAGACCTCTTTAAATATAATATGATGTAACATTAAAGTTACTTTTACTTTTGGACTTTCAGGAAAGCTTTCAAGAGGTGTCGTTATTTGCTGGAAAATTACTCGTTTGCAAACGTAACCTCAAAGAGTATTTATTGTTTTTTTCAATGTATCTCATCAGTGTCTGATCATCTTTGACAGGCTTCTTCTTCTTCTTCTTCTTCTTCTTC
>JBBIGA010000007.1:7920930-7941225 GCA_037576975.1 Alestes dentex
GGTTAAGGTTAAGGTTAGGGTTAGGTTAAGGTAAGGAATCAACTCATTATTTCTCTCCTACTGTCCGGGTAGTGAAGTGTTGTCCTAGCACGAAAAAAAGCCCTAAATCGTGACCGGAGCACGTATTTTGATTAAATTATATTTCGTGATGGCTGCATGAAAACTTGTGAGACTGGGCTCGTGTGCGTGTGTGTGTGTGCGTGTGTGTGTGTGTGTGTGTGTGTGTGTGTGTGTGTGTGTGTGCGCGTGTGTGTGTGTATGTGTGTGTGTGTGTTTGTGCTTGTGTAAAGAACCTTGAAGCTTCAAAGAACATCCACATAATAGAAAGATATGTCAATCAAAGGCTATGTCTCAAACTGTGGGCCCAAACCAAGAAACATGTAGGAAGTTTTATTGCTAAGAGTGCAAACAGGGTTACTGCTGTACTGTTCTGTACAAGTCATCTCGCAGAAAAAAGCATCTTATAACCCACTGAGAAAGCTTCTGCACCTGACAGTATTTGCCCAAGCTCATCCTCCTCACTGCCTTCCTCCAGCTATGGACTCTCGTGGCAGGAAAATAAGGCAATCATGTGGGAAAACGCATGCGTCTCTGCAGATCTCAGATTAGTGTAAAGCGTGGAGCTGTATTTATAAACAGAGACAAAAGCTGAGATTAATGAGTCATCACTGCACCCTGTGGCGAGGGAAGCGAGTCGTTAGCGCTGCTCCAGCGGCCCGCACCACAGGCCACCAAGCACTTCACACAGCCCTTCAGCAGCGAGCCTGACTCCGGCACACTGTTTTGTACAGCTCACAACCTTTCACGCACAGTCTGGCTCTGTTCTGCACTGCCTTTGAAGGCATCTCTTGGGTTCTGGGGAAGGGTTGAGAGGTTTGCTTGTGGGTAAAGTAAAAGTTTTGACCCAAAAATTGCTAGAAAAGATTCCAAAAAGCAACTTTTTTAAAACAGAACAGTGGAGAAGGGACACTCCACTGTTCACATTACTGAAACACCTTAGGGTGAATTTGTAAGAGCAATTATTGTGACTCCGTGCTGCTTCAATGTTGTCTTCCATCAGAAAAAAAGATGAAAAAAAAAAAACAACAACAAACTAATTTCAAACACAGAGCTTCCTGCCTGAATGAAAATGCCCAAAATTTTGATTATCAAACAGAAGCACAGAAAACACAAAACAGTTGATCCTGTGCGAGGAAGAAAAGGCCTTGATGCAAATTGTGACCCTTGATTGCTGTTTGTCCTGATGACCTGTGACGCATCCTGCTCACGCAGATGATTAATACGCCACAAAAACACAATGTTTGACTCAGACAAGTCATTAAAATGTTCTATTTTTTAAACTTTAACCATAATGTGGTGGGGAACTTTTTACTGATTCTACAACGTAGATTTCTGATCAGTATAATCCTTCGTTAGGCTGGAGCCTCGGTAGTCTTTTCATTTTTATTTATTTTTCCAAGGGACTTCTGTTTTGAAAACATTTTCATTCAGTCCATGTTTATTTTGATGCACTATGCATTTTGACATTTTGACAAGACATGAAAGACATAAGGGATAAAAAAGCCACTGATGCTTTGTTGAGGACATAACTTAATTTGTTGAACCTGGTTGACATTCAAAATTGATTTTTCGCATGAATAATTTATTCAGATTTAATCAGAGGGAAACCCTCAGAGCCTTCTAGGTCTTCAGAGGAGGTCTAATGATTTCTGTCAGCTAAAAAAAGGCTGCAATTTTTAGTTCATTTTTATTCAGTAGAAGCATGTTTATGGCTAAACTCTTTGAATACTGTAATAGGCTGACTTACTGACTAAGTTTTGGTGGGAAACAAATAGGGTTACAAGTGCACAAAGGAAGCTGATTCCAATGTTTTAGCCATTCAGGCACATGCTTGAAATTCTCGCATCTCAGATTATCCACCCATAAAATTATAACTGTAAACCAGCCACTCACATTTTGGCTTTCAAGGGGTGGTGCCAGTTGTGTGAAAAACAAACATCATTGTATACCTTAATTTAGGGCTTCCAGAGGCAAAATATTTGTTAACATTACAGGGGGTCCTCGGGTTACAACAGTCTCAACATATAATTTTTCGAGTTTATGACGTTCACTCCCATAACTAGTTTGGTTGTACACGGTGGAAGAATACGCAGGATATGCAGATTACACAGAATATGCAGTAATATGAGTGAAGGAGTTCCCCAGTGCGCTTACCTGTACCATTTTTTTGTAATTTTTTCTGCTGCCACAGTACAGCGTATTCATGTTCTTTTCCTTTTTCTGTGGCTTAGTTATGTTTTTATGTTCTGTATTATGATTTTACAACTGTGTTAGGATCGATAAGTGACTGAGGCTAGGGTGTGTTTCAAATTACACCAAAATTCTGGTTTATATCACTGTCTTAGGAACTAACATAGATCCCGAATGCCATAGGAGTGTAGCGGTGTGTCTTGTCTTATTTATTGACATATCTGATATCTTTGGCCTGAAATGAAGACCTAGTTGTAATAGTCACAGGGACTAATAATTAATTATTTGAAGTGCCTTGTTTTAAAATGTCTAATCTTGGCTCCAGCCCGGCGATAGTGATTTGCCCGCTCAACTTTGATCAACTCTCTTTTCATGAAACATAAGGTGTTTTGTGTTAAATTACAGTGTCCATAAAACATACATTCACTTTAATTCAGTGCGTTAATGGATATTTGAAGGGCATGTTAAAGGATATGCACATATTTTGCAGCTTTTTAAAAAAATAGTTCGACCTTTTAAATATTAGGGGTGAGACAGCGTCATTGCGAATGATGGCTGCTGTAAATCTCTCTTTTATAATGGTACGTACAAGGATATTTGAGATCATGGAGCCAAGAAGCTACATCATCGCTCATGTTTTGCGCCTACAAGCATTGATTGTTTTACTCTAATGTGTAATCACTTCACATATATGCTGTGCAATCAGTGGTCTTCTTCACTTAATGCCAGAGTTTAGGCAGGGAGATGAAGTTCAATGGTTCATTTGCATAATAACCATTGTTGGCGCCTGCTACTATAACACTGACACCAAATTAGGGCACATTCCGATTCGGCAGAGCGATCGCATGAAACCGTAATATAATCAGATTAAAAGGCAAGAACCTATATTTACATGCATTCCTCAACCATCATCATTGCTCATGCAGAAATGCGAACGGTGGCTGTATACTTTTACAGTGCCGTCTGCACCTTTTATAGTAATGTTAAATCATTCAATAACAGGAGATAAATGGCTCAGCTAACACAATTGGGCCATGCTTGGCAGGCAGGCAGTCTGCTGTTACTGCTGCTCTTTCAGGCCTCAATGAACCAAATGCCCTTTTTCTCCTGACTGCCTCGCTCACTCTTTGTCTGTCTCTCTCTTTCTCTCTTTCTCTCTCTCTCTCTCTATCTAACTCTCTTCATCTCTTTCTCTTTCTTCTACTCTCACTTTCTCCCACTGATGTGTTTAATTGTGCTTTTAATCAGACTCTTTACGAAGCGACTGGGGTCAAAGTTGGTGTTTGCCTCTCTGCTATGATGGCTTCATCTAATGCATGTAAAGTAAGTGTGGGCGTTGTTACAAGGTATCCACACAGCAGTAAACATTGAATAAATTAGCTAGGAAAAGTTCACTGAGTTAGTAACTGGCAGTCACTCAGCAGTGGCCTCATTACAACTTTCCAGTTTAGGCTTTTACGACAGCAGATTAAATGGTGAGTGTTTATCTGTGGTGAAGCGTAGTAACTAGTTACATTTACTCTGGTACATGCACTCCAGTTTTACTTCTACACAGGAATATATGAGGAACGTATTTTTGCATTTTGGTTTTACTAACTTCATAGTGTCTGTTGGTGTTCTGTTGGTATCACCCATTTTCAAGCCTTTTTGAATTTTATTTTTGCCAACGTGTTCCCTAAAAACAGAAAAACAGCACCTACACCTGCTGGATATGCAAAAGGGTTAGATTTTTTTTTTTTTTACATAAAACTCTTACCCAAGTTTTGGGTTATTTCACTGAAGTAACAGTATTTGTACTTTTTGGATTTAAAGCCAATCTATCATAAATGCAAACAGTAAAGGGTACTAGTTATATGTGGTTATTCCACAAAAGCCTTTTTTTGCATGGTTTAGTACTTTCGACTAACACATGTTTAAGATGTAAATCAAATATGCATATTATCAGTTGTAGAGGTAAGACTGGGCTGAGCAGGCTTTGGCTCACCCAATATTGGCATTGTCTTGCCATAAAAAAATCCCATTAACAAATAAACAAATAAAAGAATATTTGTCATTCATCCAAAGTTTTTATTCGAAGCTAACACAGCATTTAAAAATAATTTGTAAAAAACAAACAAAAAATGTGTCATAAACAATTATGCTCAGAAGCTTTCTGACTTGTGATTGAGCATCATATCAGGCCTGTAGACCCACTATAAAATGAAATGCAGCGTGTAGTGTTTAAGTAGCATTTTGCTTGATGTCGGCCATGAAGTGTACTATTTGCATTTTGGTGCATGTGGAATAAAGGCTTGACTCCTGGGACATACTGGAGCTTATCTGTGTAAACAAGCAATTAGAACCAATAAAAGTGTGTGGAACTAAATGTAAATTTTTGAAAGATGATGATCCCTGCACCCATGGTCTTCAGCTTGTCTTCTTCATCATTCTCCAACTTTTCTACAAAAGAGACTTTCAGGTTCAACGGGGACAGCGCCAAGCAGAGAAGCTTCATTATCACCACGTCAACAGGCATCAAAATTCAGCAAACAAAGTAGTTAAAATATATTTAACAATGCAAACCACTGCATTCCATATGTCATAATACTGTATTCACTCACGCTAGTACTGTTACCACTCCTGTAGACTGTACTGTATAGGCACTCCGTAGGTATACAGGAACCATGCTGTACCTAAAGTGTTCCGCACTTAACTTGCAGCACACATTAATTGTCCAGCGTATCTCTCCAGAACAGTTTGTCTGACATATTATGGGCACTATGCTCTCCCCACAGTTTACGGTCGGTCATCATCCTAAAACCATGTCCATCGAGTCGTTTTCTGTCAGAGCAGCTTTTGATATTGTGGTCTTTCATTATTTATAACCCCAGGGGTTAGGGCTTTTGCCCTGCGATCAAGAAGGTGTAGGTTCGATTCCCAAGACTGCTAAGCACCACTGAGGTACCCTGAGCAAGGTACCATCCCCACACACTGCTCCCCGGGCGCTGTGTTCCTGGCTGCCCACTGCTTGACTTGGTGAATGAGTTAAATGCAGAGGAAGAATTTTGTGCTGTTCACACTGTGCTGTGGTGTGTCCACCACATGACAGAACGGTCACTTTCAATGTAGCCATGCAACAAATAGTTAACCCAGCTAATTTGTTAGTGATGGCCTGGTAGACCTTTGTGTTTCTTACAATGTTAAATAGAAATTTGTTGGTGTCATAAAATCTCCCACTCAAATTTATCTTCACTCCAAACGGACAGTCATGACTGTACTTTGTCGACTCCTCAGTTTGCATCTCCATTTTGCACCGGCCCCTTTTCAGGGTCGTGGCAGCACAAGTACGTGTCGGGTACAGGGTGCTTTATCTGAAATGGAAAAACATTTGTTAGTGGTACAGCATGGTTCCTCGTGCCAGTGGTAAAGTGCCATATGTTGTCTTAACCTGCAAGTTATTGTACTGTTGCTCTTTTCTTGCAGTCTCTTTTTAGTCCTGCCCTGCCTGCATTTGTGAAGCCTTGTGATGTTCTGTTTTTGTTCTTTATGTTGCAACATAATTGAATGTTTTCACTGTGTACTGTGTTTATGGTTGAAATGATGATGACACCTACTTGGTTTGACTTGACTTGACTTGAAGTGCTTACAAAACTCCCAGATAAATCAAGTGTTAAAGAAGATAATGTGATGGCTCTGCACTTTGACTCCAAGGAGTCAAATACATGCATTTGGAAAATAGCATAACATTTCCTTTTTGCTGCCGTGACCCTGCCTGGTTACTGTTAAATACGGTGTCACTATTGCAGCTGTTTCAGAAGGTTCTATGCAGCTTCACAGCCATTGCTTTTTCAAGCTTTGTGCTAGGAATGAGGGGGCATTGCCCTTACAAGCTTTAGTTTTGAGAGAGCTAAAAACTCACTATGTCTACGACCACAGGCATGAGGCATTTGCTAAGCTTTTCTACCTTAGAATAGGACAGAAGCAAAAAAGAAAACAAACATACATTAACTGGAAACACGAAGGTTTATGCAAAGCACAAAATAAATTATGCATAGCATATTACATAAATGCAATAACTACTAGCAGTAATTTAACTCTGAACATAACATGTTATATCTTAGAAGAATAACAGTCACAAACTGTGCATGTAGAGTTAGTTTTTTCCGATAGTTTTGAGTTTCTGTTTCTGTTTATAATGATTTGTTAATTTGTTTATTTACACTACCAGTCAAAAGATTTTACACAATGCAGGTTTCCCTAGGAGTTGCCAGCCTCTTCCTAAGTGCCTCAATCACCCTTGAGAAGGCAAGCCTGTCAGAGGACAGCTGGATTCACCACCTTTCACCTCCCTTGCCTCAATACCTTCCTTTCATCACCTGTCTTCATGTGAAACTTTGAACATTCCCCCTAACGCTGGCATTGGCCCACAGTGATGGAGAATGCAGGCAGGCATGGAGCCAGAGCACAGACAGACCCCTCCCCCCTGAAAACTTCAGGAATACATGCCACCTTGGGGGGACCGATGGGAGACTCAGTCCGAGAGGTACAGCGTGTATTGACGGCAGAATTTCATAAGTGGGAATATCAGCCCATGAAAGACCCCTGCGCCCAAATGGACCACCTGCTCCAGCTCACCTGCCGGTGGTCACAGCCGGACCGGTTATAAGCAGAAGACGTGGTGGAGTGGCTCACCATAGACCGTTTTTTGAGAGCGTGGCCTGGCAAAGAACGCAAGGCTGTGGGCATGAAGGAGTCCTGGAGACATGGTCAAATTTTTGACTGGTGGGGTATTTATTTATTGTCTTTATTTTCCTTGTTGTGAAGTCAATGTGTAACAGACACCTCATAGTTAAGGTTAAGTTACTCATTTACTGTGGACTGAAAGTCAGACACCACACTCTCCCCATCCACTGGATTTGTCAAGCCCATCTAAAACAGCAGTTCTGGTGCCGTTACTGGTGACCATTCTACATTCCCAGGATTCACATTCTTGCAGTAGACAGGGTATCCTTAGAATCTCTTATTTAACTAACCATTTATTTTAATATGTCGCCCCATCATGAGTTCTCATTAATCTCTGTCAGTGTGTGAATGGGAGAAGGATGTGGACGAGAGTCTGCTGGAGATGAGGTCTGGGAAGCCGGATGGCACGGTCGAGGTGCAAGGCTGTTGCTCATCTGTCTCCCTGTTGTTCAGGCATGCCTAAAGCCTGTGCTGCAGTCCAGCTCCACTCTGCCACGGATGACATTTCAATTACACACAGCTCCCTGGGCTGCCTGATGACCAGCTAGCAACCGGTAAACCCACCCTTGCACACACAGATACAAAGCAGATATGGCACCCGTGAGGTCTGACTGCTGATTCAACAAGGTTTTGCCCAACAAAGTGAATAGCTATTTTTGTAGTGCGACAGTGCAAAGATTAGGTAAAAAGGGATAAATTTTAAGTGACTGATTTTACATGAACGTGTGTGTGCACATTATATATTGTTACTGAACAAAACTGTGTATTTTCAAATGGCAGTATTCAATAAATTGTGTAATGAAATTTAAATTTATTTTGGACCATTTCAATTGGTCCACTCGCTATGAAACGTTCACACAATGTGAAAGGTCATAAAAAAGGCTAGTTATTTTTTCAAACTGCGAGAAAATGTAAACGTGAATTCAAGTACATTAAGACAGACTGAGTACTGACACCGGTTTAATTGTACACACAGCTTATATAATCTCCATAGAAAAGCACTGGCTATGGGATGCTTGGGTGTAGCACCACATGAGCCTAAATTCACCATGCCCAGTGTCACTTAGCATCAGATAAAGGAGGATGAAGTCCCCCGGCACAGGGCTGTAGAGCAGCAGAACCATTTTCCCTGGAGTGATGGAGTATGGAATATGGATCTTTTGATGTTGCTGGTTGCTAGGAAGCCACAATGCTTGTATAGTCCTGCTTGTTAACCACCCAGATATCAAACTAACATCCAGCTCATTTAGCAAATTTATCCACATAGCGCACTCATTTCATCTACATCTGGTGCTTAACTGGTACATATGGTTAAGACATTCATGGATGAATGAAATTCAGGCCAAAGGTTCTAAATATATTTGCCATACCTTTACAAAACAATTGGTCAAATCTGAAATGAAATGAAATTAAGGTATGTGACCCACATAAGAACATATAACTGATGGTTATATATGATATGGCTATAGCACGTCATGGAAAGCATTTACATATAGTGTAAGTGTTCGGTTGCTACACGGAAAACCTCATCCAGCCTTAAGCTAAGTGTGACTGAATGTACATGGCAGTGCATACCTCAGCCTGTTAATATGTTTGATGAACGTAAGGGTCTGAACTTTTTTTACCTTTAGGAATTAAATTAAAACTGCTCCGCTACACCGCACTGTGGTGAGGGCTTTATTTTTAGATTCTGAATTAATGTGACTGAATATAATTTGTTTTGACACTATGCTCATCTACATACAGCTGTCTGATAACTGGCTCTGAGGGACAGTGATAGTTAGTCTTGGTGATAAAACATGACTTAAAATCTTGCATCATATGGTTTCTAGTATTATCATATTTCAAAGTTAGCTAGTTAGCCTGCTGGCTAACTCTCTGTCTCTGTCTCTCTCACTCTCGTACTCTCACTACGTTCAGTCAATACTACTTTTTTAAAGTATATCAGTAATAATTAGCATTGCTTTCTTCTTTGCTGTCTTGCATTTCTATGATTTTAAGCAGGTGTGCATATTTCAAATTCCTGCCCTACTGGAGTGAAGTTAGATACCATTTGAACCTGTTTTGTTCATAGTGACAATGTAGATAAAACAGAAATTTTAGCTGCATCTGTTTGCCTTAAACCCCTATTTTTGTGATAAAACTGATATATGTTTAAAAAACGGAAGAGGATTTTTAAAATCTTTGTTTGACTGGGAAAATGCTTAGCACAGGGGAAAAAATAATTAATAATTAATTAATTAATATTGTCATGTTTCAAGTTTGAAAATAGTCTAGGTCTGAACCTTTTTTACATACATCAAGCCCATTTTAAGACTAATAAAAAAGGCTGATGACTCTTGATGGACTGTAGAAAACTTCATACACGCGCACAGGCTATTTTTAGTCAGACATTATGTGGGCCACATCATGAGGCCTTAATGGAACTCGGCCATTCCACAAAAGGCCCATATGTGGGCACCCTCAACCTTTCTAATCTGGCTCACTCCTAGTAGAGGTCCATCTATGTTACAGTGCAGATCTGGATTTACAGATTTTACATCATTCACTCCCTCATGTGGGCCAAAGTTCAGCTGTTTACAAGACCTACATCCTGCCCAAAGGAAATGTGCTAACTGGGTAGCTACCCAAGTATCAATATAAATTAGTTTGCTAAAATAAGAGTCATAAAAGTACATTTGAAACATTTAATTTGAGAAAGGCAGAGACTTACTGCATTGAGACAGTGGAAGTGAAGGATAGATGCAAACAACGAGAGGGAAAATACACAGTTACAAAGAAGGGATATTTCTGAAGTTACTGTACTGCAACATACAGTATATTAACAAATGAACATGCACGAGCTTTTTGCTTTCCCTTTGTAGCATCATCAGAGGTACAAAATAGAATCTACTGATTCTATCATCATACTGCTTTTTCATAGCCATACAGTAAACATAGTATAATTAAATGTCTATTTAAGTACTAATTTATCATACTGTAGTGGAATACGTTTTTACTATGGAGACCACCTGTCCTTTTTCGATATCTTTATTTATTTATGATTCTCATTTGGATCTATGTCAGTTAACATGCTGTCGATACCCATACTATCCAACAGGTGGCAAAGCTACCAGAAATGCCCAATGCAAGCATCCCATGGGGTGGATGGGGTGGATTCTCTTCCTGGGTCGGGGGGTGGAGTCTGTCCTAAAGGTTATAAAAAGCAGGTCACAACCCCCACCCTTCTTTCTCTGCGGTGTCTGTTGATAAAGGCAAATCACCATCTTTTGTTTAGAAGAAGAAACTCACCTTCTTTGTTCCAGAAAAGAAACTAGGGAACTTAGTTACTTAAGTTCTAGTAACTTGGTTAAAGTTAACCTTACATGTCAGATCAGTGTTGCAACAAGGGATCAACATAGTCAAGCTTTCAACAAGCATTTCTGTGGCCTTCATGAAAGTGTCTTTCATTTAAGCTGTAGAAAGTTTCATCCCCGGACAGTGGGACCAGATGGTTTACTCAGCAATAACGGGATGAAATCTACCCTCCAAATGTTTTCCCCAAATTTCCACAAAAACTTTGAGGATGATGGACGTAACTTTAGATATTTGCAAAAATATCTAATCATGTGAGGCTGAACTTTTATATGTGGGCATGGCATAGCACAGCCTACCTTCAGAAATAAATGCTGTTAAAATTAAACTTTGTGAATGTGATCATGTTTAAACTATGAAGAATCTAAACTCCGGTTTATGTGTGCGGAGATAGATCTTTATCTCACATGCAGTCTCCTTTTACTAAGATCATAGTAATGTATCAGCACTCCCAACAAAACGTCAGTATTTATAAACCCACTGTAGTTGAGAAATCAATGCCTTACTACTTTGAGAACAAAGAATCACGTTCTATGCATTCATTTTTCACACACGGAACACCTGGGAAAGATGTCATCTATTTAACCCACTCGATAGGTACAGTAAACACAGCTTTGGTATCTGTGTTTGGTATCTGTGTTCCATTCCATAATTGGTTATTCCCAAACATTGATTCAATTTGGAAAAAAATCTCCTTTGAGAGAAGCCCAAACATATACAGCTGAGGTGTGTTTGCATAGCTGTGTGTTGGTGTCTCTTTGAATGATGCCTGCATAAGCTTTTAAAACTGTTGCAAGGACACAGATATAACTGGATGTTTTAAGACTTAAAAGGTGCACTGATGAAAAGACTGGATAAATCAAATCACATGTGATCTAAATAGTTTTTAAGACTTCTGTGGAATCTACAGTTAAATGGGTGTTTCTGCTGTAAAGAGAATATTATACTTGTAGTTTTGACTTGAAATTCAACAAATGAGAGAGTGGTCTCTAACTTTTTGAGGGCAGTTCTGGCCAGTGAGGTCAAGTACGAGATGGATGATGTAAATAGATAATAAAATTCTGAAAACCAGTGAAGTATATAAAATAAAATAAAGGAAATAGCCATTAACCATGAAGGCATGGCTCTATCCGGTACCAAAGATTCTCAATTAGTGAAATTAAACGGTGACACTCCCTTCCTTATCTTAGCTTTTCATTCTCCACCTGAGGTGAAATGTATTGCATACAGGCCCGGTGAATGAAGATCTTTAGAATTGGCAGCTTTTAAGACTTAATGTATGTCCTAGCTGAACTGTAATGAATCTGTTCCTTCAGTGCAATGCCTATCACTGATAATTCTTTAGCAGTTGGTTTCCTGGTCTCAGATTAAGCTTAGTCTAGGATTAAATTGTTACATCTGTAGTAATTTCCAAATGACAAGTCATTTTAGTCTAGGATTAAGCTCAAGATGAATCCTGGAAACCAGGCAGCTCAAGGTGTCAGCTTGGCAGTGTTTAATTCCTTCCTGCTGTCACCATGTATTGTCCAAGATTTACCTTGAATATTCTTCACAGAAGACTGTGTGAAAATTCAGCAAGATTTTAGTTGGACTGTGATGATGGATTTGTGTATATACAGCCATGGGAAAAAAATGAGACTGCCTCAATTTTTTTCTGGTTATTTCTTTTGCAATGTATGGGAGTCTGTCTGTGTAAAATGTGCATGTCGCTATTGTTTTATACACTATTGACCACACTTGATTCAAAATTCCAAACCAAAAAATGTTTGGAGAAAATGCAAAAATAATACATAAACTACACAACACTCCTACATTATTTTACAATTGCAACAGTTAAAATAGTGATGTTAAGAGCAGAGTGTGTGCATGTGTGACAGATGTGTTACATCTGATGGGATGTAACACATCCCATCAGAAACTGAATCAGGAGTGAAGTTGCTGGAATACAGCACATAGAAAAGCTGCTATTCAAACACTACAACACATATGGAGGCATTTCTTATTTTTTACACAGCTCACACTGCAGTGGTTCAGAAAAGAATAGCAACCTGTGCATTTTAAACACGCACACTGCCGCAAGTTGTACAAACAGTGAACAGAAAAGAAGGGAAAAGTGGTCTCATTTTTTTCCATGGCTGTATATAACCGGCTCATGGTCACTGTCTGCCCTCTGATTAACCCCGTCAAAAAACAGTTCAGTAGATAGGAAAAAAGGTATTTTTTATGTTCGTTTTAGCCAACATCAACCCAATGGCTAGTCAAAGCAGTAAAAAAAAAAGTATCTACATTAGCGCTGTGCAAAATCAGTCTTTGATCATGGGATTTTGGATTATCTAGGATTACAGTACAAAGTGAGAACTTGATGGCTTGAACTGTACAAATGTGACAGCTGACTAAACAGATAAAAGTAGGCCAGTTAGCAAAAATAAGACGGCATGCACTTTGGAACTGATTGCATGAGTGAGGGCAAAAGCTGCGAGACTGATGCTTATGGTACGAGAGAGATCTGACATTGCAGGGAGTTTCCTCATCTTTCATGAATAACCAGAACCCTGCTTCACCAGCACTTTAAAACTGTGGGCTTTGATGGGTTCTGGCTGAGTAAATAATTCTAATTGATGGCAGACCCTGTGAAGAGTCTGATGATCTGGCTTTTTATTTCACTTATTGCTCTGAAAGACGTCTCACTGAGCTGGTAAATACCCACTGAGATCAAAGTGCCACAGGAAAAAACAAGGCCTGTGAACATATGGTGGATGCTCAGCCTTAAATGGCTTAGATTATGCAAATGGTAAGACCCTACATAGATGCCCTCTGGGATAGCAGCATGAAAATGCCTGAACTATTTTTATTGATTAGTCTCTAATATGCAGAGGCTGGGATCTACTTAATCCTTTCAATAATTAATATATGGAGTATGGGGACCTTTTCAGGCCACAAAGCTCCTTCTCAGAGACAGACTAATCACCTATCCTGCATACAGGCATGTTGGGTGAATTGAGTGTGGTGTTTGCACCTGTGCATTCATCACCTCAAAGTTTACGGCAGATGGAATACCCAGCCCAAACTACTGCTGAACTAATTTCAGCCAGTGAATCTGTAGGGATCCAGAAGGAAGTCAAAGACATCAGCCAGCAGCTCGGAAACTTGGATTCGTTTCAATAGTGTAAATTGCTAGACAACAAAGTGGCAAATAATTAGCAGAAGGCACAAGCCAAAAGTGCCTCGAAGCTCTTGTACTCTGTTGTTGTCCCAGGACCGTGACCAATTTTGCTTTATTTTCCTTTTGTTTTTTTTGTTTTTTTTTATTTTGCTGTTGTGCACTTACTTGTATTACATTTACTAAAATTTTGATGATTGATGCCCTACTGCAACAAGGTATACCAAGCCACAACTCTTATACACCCACAAATGAAATGGAAAATGAAAGCAGAAATGTAGGTCAATAAAATCCTGTAAGAAATGCGATACATATGTACAGTCTTATGCAAACGTGTGGACACCCTAATCAAATTAATTGATTTGATTTTGTAAGGAACACTTTACAACATTTTTAATGAACACTTAATATTTGCAGAATTTAACTCTTTCGCGAAAATCATAAATTGTGAAAAAAGTTCTGGCATTCATTTAGGTTCACTGTAGAGACACCTGTTTACTAAGGTGCAATTCAAAAATCAACTAAATCTAGTTTGACCCCAGGTGCCCAAACTTTTGCAAAAGACTGTAAAGTCATGAGCAATTTCTGAATTGTGGGATTTACCAATTAATCATGGATGGAAAGGATTTAAAGATCATGAGCAACTTTTGTGGTAAACAAAGATCATAATAATCAAAGGATTGCCTTATTGTGGTAAAAGTGTTTAAGGAATGTGGGCCTTAGCTGAAAGAGATCTGTGCTGGGAGAAAGAGATGTGCCTGGGGGAGTGCTAGCAGATGTCTGTGCTTTCTCTCTGAGCCAGGACAGTAAAATGCATGCAGCATATGAAATACCAAAGTGCCTGCCTGGTCCCAGGGGCTACTGCTTGTCCCTCTAGACACAAAGGGAGCATCAGGCAGCTAACCTCTCAGTCCAGCTAGCTGCCTCTGTTTTTCCCCATTCGCCACAGCGGATTATAAGGCACTCACACTGCTGTCATGATCTTACACAAACAACATTTGTCAGCTCATTTATCAGAGTTCCCGCAGCTTGTCCACTCTGTCGCAGAGACTATTTCTGGATCCAAGCCTTAAGGCAAAATATATGTGTCACATCTTAAAAATGCCCCCACAGTCCCCTTAGGTAGTCACGCGTTTTCTTCAAATGTCATTAGTTATAATTGCTGTTTGATGGCAAAGGCATTACACCTGTGTTTACTGTACCTATCGAGTGGGTTAAATAGATGAATCTTTCTGTGACATCTGAAACACTTTCATTATCATACCTACTATTGTACACCTATCGATGATGATGTGTGGATCATGGGATTGCAAGCGAACACTCATAGTTATGATCATTTTGATGAAAAAGACCTTGACGCAGGCTCTCATGGATTCTGAACATTCATTGTCAATGCACTTTACTGGCATGAGTCGTAAATCCAGATCAATATCGGATACGTGCAGAGAAAAGTAACCCACAGTACCAGTGTGACTTCAGTAGAAGGCCACTGGACTGTTTATTTTAGTCTCCTAAATGTCCACATCCCCCTTGAATGATTGCCCCTAGAGCTGATCTCACTGGTTTACAGGGTTTGAAATGGCTAGTAAGCATGGTTTAACATACCACATGAGTACTAAACCTCCAATTAGTAATTATCAAGATCTTATTTTATGTTCTTGGAGGCAGTAAATTCATCATTTTCTTCCTAGATATAAAGTTACTTAATGGTTATTAGCTTAAATGTGCACTTCTAGGAACAACCTTTAATTGGTGTAGAACTATTCCGTTATGTGAAGGTTCTTTAAAAGGTTCCCACTTGCGTATTTCAGTACAGAAATGCTTCCTCTGAAAGGTTCTTTAAGAAAGTGGTTCTTTTATGGAAACAGTCCAAAGAATCCTTTTTCAAATTCTAAGAATGTGCTTCTCACACCTCTTTTTCAGAAAAGTCAATTCTATAGTTAATTAAAAAATTACATTAAAAATGTTTTAATATCACATGTCTACATAAATAGTGTGCTGTTTAATAACATTCCTAAAACCATTTAACAGAAACATTTGAGCACTGTGGATTTGAGGGAGAATCTCTGTCCTCTTATCAGCACAGTAAAAGAATAAAGAGAGGACAAGGTAACACTGAGCTTGAGGAAGACCAAAATAATTTCCGTACTATCTGCCGTCCTCTGACAGACTCTAGTGTTATTAAACACAGGACATTAGTGGGAATTGAGGGAATTAACTCTCATGTCTTTGTTCCCATTAAAAATCCATTGTCATTTACCAGAACAGGTTTTAATCCCACTATATATACTCCTGGATGAGAGTTCTGAAATGAGGCATTCTGTCCGCAATGGAAAAACCTCTGACCAAATTAAAGCATTTCCCTTAGCACTGTGGTGCTCAAGGGTTTCTTTGCCCCCATATCGTGTCTGGCCTTGGCCTTCCCTATTGGCAATAAAGAGAACCGAAATAGAAATGGAATATACATTCACTGCATATGATTAACAGCTGGCTAATATGGCATGTAGAGATAGGTGAAAACCGCAGACCCAGCTAGAGTCCTCAAAGTGATTGGTCACTGTTTTCATCAAGTCCTGCAGAATTACTGACATTATATAAAAAGTGTTAAAAGCTAATAAAAATTGAGTGATTAGTTGACTGTGTCCAACAGAAAGGCTGCGAATGGAAAAGACGTAAGCTGATATTTAGCAGCTTGTATGATTGGCATGACAGTGTGGGGATTATCTTAAAAAGACTCTTCCCCAACTTTCATCTGGAGTTCCATGTAGTTAGATACCAGCAACTGGATTTGCATGAACAAACACCTGTAATACAAGCCATGAGGTATGGCACTGATTCCCTTGTTATACAGGGGAAACAAAAGCACAATCAGAGGAAGCTTGACGCAACATAGTGAATCTTATTTGTAAGATTAGTAGCTATGGAAAATCTATATTTTTCCGCAAAGATTAATTTGAAGCTTAGCTTCCTAAACAATGGACTAATTAAGGAATTAATTTGTCTATTCAGTGGAACTAAATTTCTTTATGTTAACCATCTGTGCTTTTTTTTCCATTTGGATGTGTTCCTGTGCCTTCCTGCCATGCTAAGTAAATTAAAAGCAGTAAATACTACATTTTTGTTTGTTTGTTGTGTTTTTATCCATATGGCCAAATGTGTTCCTGTTCTTTATCATTCACTGAGTAAAGCATCTCTGTCGTGAAGAGTGCTTGAGAGGTATGTGCTGCATTTTATGTGCTGCATTTTTCAGTCTGAAAGAAAGATATCCCCCCCTTGCTTCATACTTACAGCAATCTGGATAATATCAAAGGATCAATGCAGAGAACTGAATGGTACACGAAATGCATTCTAATGGCTGCCTGGGCTCTGAGAGGAAACACTCAAATTATGATTATGCATCTCAGAGATCCTACCTACTCTCTCTAAAAGCATCCATCGGGATATTCCTTTTCCAGTTCCCATTTGATTCATTCTAAAAGCATCTGCTTATTCTATTCCCAATCTGCAGATGCAGGTGAAACCGGTCCAAGATTTTACCCGTCCGAATGTCTAATTTCCATACTCGCATTCAGGGGCTCAGGGGCTTGTGATTTAGCAAAAGACTAGAACATGCTCTGCTAAATGGCAATAGACTTTTAATAGCTACAAAACATATGTAGTCTCCCCCAATTGTCTCTCATTAAATGGAAGTCCAGCCTTTAATACCGTCACAGATGATCAGAAGGACTGCAAATAATGTTATTCCATCCTCTATCATAAAGAACATCCAGTAATACACTGGAAGCCCTTCTGTCATTGCAGTGCACTCCATCCCAAAACACATCACAAATGTACAAAATTATGCTGCAATCTAAATTGGTTATGAGCCCACATGGTTGGGGAAGTGACCCACATCCTTTAAGCAAGTTATCCAATATGCTGCAACTGTTGTTGACTAAAAACCACAATCTCTAAAACATCCTCTCTCGAGCTGAAAGTATTAGTCATCCTGCACTGTGCCACTGAAATGGAAAATAAGCTTTCTCTTGCCGTACTGGACAGATTGGAGGCACCCTTGACAGGACAAAATAATATGATAGGCACTCAGAAAAATGGGTACAGTTTGCCTGAGGTTTGAGCGTCAAGTAACACTCAGGGCCCATACACAGCACCTGCCTCCAAAATAGGAAAGAAACAGACAATGCTGCCGAAATGATTTCCCACTAAATGTTAATGGAGCTAATTTTCCCTACCACTGATATATGCCCATAATGACATAACAAAAGATGTAGTCACACATGGGTGGCAATAATTGCTGTGCCTTTCTTTCTTTCTTTTATTTCTTTCCATAATTATTTTTTCATTCTTTCTTTCTTTCTTTCTTTCTTTCTTTCTTTCTTTCTTTCTTTCTTTCCTTCTCTATCCTAAAAGCTGTTTTCATTGTGAATTATTTATGAATCACTGACCATCCCATGCTCTTCCCGCATATGGCCCATAGGAATAGTGACCTTGACATTACAGCACTCCGATGATGAACTGTGAATGTGCTAAGGGTGCATAGAGGGCTGTCAAAAAATAAAATGGCTCCCCTTAAAAAAAAAAAAGAAAAGAAAGAAAGATAGATAGAAAAAGGGGCGAAAAGACCAACTTGGCACTTTTGCCCGGTCTATGAAATGGATGGTAATTATTACAAATATATTTTGGTTGCAATTAATCAAGTGAGTTCAGGAATATCTATATATATATAACAGCTATGATAACACTGAATAAACAGGCCATTTATATTCTAAATTGAATATTCAGCCCATAATCTGGAGTGCGGTAATATTTCCTGGAGTAGCAATTTATTTCCTAAACCAAGCATTCGAACTCAGCAGATCTGCAGAAGCCGCTGTGATGAATGCTGGCACCAGTGCTGCTCTTTGGAACATCTCATTCATTGAAGACATTACCCAGCTATAAGTTAAGAAACAAACTGGTGTGCCATTCTTGCCCTGAATAAAGAACAGATTGCACAAATTATTTCTTGACAAGAAAAATCATCTTATATCTAGCCTCATTTTGACACTATAGTAAAAATATTCTTACAATAAAAAAAATCTGAGGTTTATTACATCCTGAGGCTCTCTCTTATTCAGTCATTTCATGGACTACAACCAACTACAAGTTGGTTTTATTCAAACTTTTCTTAAATTATAACAGGGAGGAATAGCAGCTTGGGTCTACCAGGGGTCCTGGCCATTAAAAGGGGTTTACTAAGTTGTACATGTGTTTTTAAGTAGTTGTGTTCTGTATAATCATCTGCAAAATGAAAATTTCATTAAAATAATATGTGCCCTGCGGTGGGCTGGCACCCCTCCCAGGGTCCCTGAGTCCCTGCCTCACGACCGTAGACCCAGGGATAGGCTCTAGGTACCTGCGACCCTAGTAGGGACTAAGCAGTTACAGAAAATGAATGTCTTACAAGCTCTCATGTTTACTTGCTGAAGTGTCATACATCCATGTTACACTTTTGGAACATATGAACACTTAGTAAATGCTTCATTTCTTACTCAGGCAGAAGAGTTGATTTTATTTGAAGTACAGTACTTTTATTTTAGTGTTTTCACGTTAAAAAGGTTGAAGAAACTGTGCTATTTGCCATTGTTTAATGTGTTATTCATAATTGGGGCACAGGAGAGCATCCTGGAATGGTGCACAGCTTCGCATGATTTAGGCTTCTCCACCCACAAAGAACTAATAATGCTTTGGGATGGTGGGATAATGACACGACGGCACCTTCAATACACTGGAGTGACTCCACAGCACGCAGAGAGCTATTTCATTTTATTTTATTTATTTATTTGTCTCATGTTGGAATCTGGGCACCTGGTTGTTAACAAAGGTAAAAATAATAGGAGAACCACCCTCAGACTTGGCTGAATGTGTAATTGACATGTCTGATCTGGCTAATAAGATCCCCTGTGAACTCATCAAAGAACAAGGGAGATAATGAGACTGTTTCTTTTTTTTATTCAAAATTAATAATCAAGTCTATTATCCACACACACACACACTTTCCAGTAGAGCAAAGACTGTGGAGGAATGACTGATAATTGGCACAGTTTAAGTTTAGGTTCACTGTGCTATATTTACAGCACTCTCCAACTGAAATTGTTTTGCAATGATTTTTAAGAGCCACAAGATAGATAACAGTGCAAGGAGGAATACAATCAAAGTGGGACGCATTAAGATTTAAAGACCTACATAAAGCACCTCCAAAGAAAATCTGCTCCCAGAAAGTATTTGTAGGGAATCATGCCGAAGTGTGACGTTCATGTAAATTGGTGGGAATGGAATAAACAAGACGATGTTTGAATACTAACAAATTCCAACTCGTTTCCGACCCTTATCATTAACGAATCATTCCATTTTTTTCTTCACGCTGTCTTGTTTGCGGCATCAATGCAAATGTGAAGTTCTGAGATCTCGCAGATTAGTGCCGCTCACAACATGGATGATGGACGTGACTCTGATCTGATGTTACAGTCCAAGTTCTTTGCTCTCTCTCTCTTTCTTTCTTTCCCTTTTTTTGTTTTTTCGCAAAAAAGTCTGCAGACTCTCCATCATTTGCCAGTGTCTTTGAGATCATACGTGTTTATTAGGCTGACTTAATTGCAAAAAACAGATCAATCTATTCCATCAGCCTTCTCATCGCTGAACTCAAGTTCAGACAGATTGTTCCAGCAGAAGCTGAGAAGCTCAGTCAGTGCTGCTCTCTCTCTCTGTCTCTCTCTCTCTCTCTCTCTCTCTCTCTCTCTCTCTCTCTCTCTCTCTCTCTCTCTCTCTCT
>JBBIGA010000007.1:7945727-7963216 GCA_037576975.1 Alestes dentex
TCTCTCTCTCTCTCTCTCTCTCTGTCTCTCTCTCTCTCTCTCTGTCTCTCTCTCTCTCTCTCTCTCTCTGTCTCTCTGATACCTTCTGAGACTCCAGCAGGCCTGTTAGACCTTGCGAAAATGGAATCTCATTTGAGGGGCTCAAAGATCTTTGGTGACTAAAATGGTTTGAGGAGGAGGAAAGGAATGACTTTTGAATATGTGCATTGCAAGCTGCAGAAAAATCTATAAACATGATTGCCGCAGTCTCCGCTCTACGTCGTCACGAGTCTCTCCGCTTAAGCATTTCTGCTGCATAAAAAAATCCCTGCTGTATAAAATACTGTTTCAATAAACTGCAATAGAATCAAACCACAATAATGCAATTAAAATGCACCCAGTCAAGTTCACTAGGAGGGATGAATACAGAAGTGAGGGTGTGCTGAGCATGTGGAGAAGGCTGGAATGCACACACACACACACACACACACACACACACACACACACACACACACACACACACACACACAGTGGTGGTATACTGAAGGTAGGATTTGAACCCATGACCTATTGGTCCAGAAGCAAGTATCCTATTGAATTCTACTTAAGTACAACATACAGCGAACATGTAATGAAGCCCCTCAGTACATACAGATAAAATAATGCAAAAAGAGACTTGCTGCCAAGCCTGGTATATTTGTGCTGTGTACTTTCCATATTATTGTTTGTAAGAAGGAAAAAAAAAACAGTGGGAAGCCATTTCCACCCTAATACAAGCTGATTACAGGCATCTAAAAGTGGAGAATTGGCATAACGTGTTACCATCAGAGAATCTGCTCATCATGGAGAGATTTGCATTATTCCTGCATTTTTTAAATCAAAGACTCTCTGGTCTTCGAATTCTAAAGAAACACTTCCCCAAGCGATTCCCTCAAAGAGAACATACGGAAAACCCTGAGCAGTGGGTAATTAGTGTGGTATGTTGAATTTCAGAAGGCTATGTATTGTACATCACGAGAAGCAGAAACTAGTAGCTGTGGGTTAGGGTTTGCAGGTAATTTGGGAAAATTACAAAGGCCCAATAAATACCTTGATATGCAGTGAAACGAGAACAGTGCTCATAAATGAGGTTGTTTTAGCTAAACCAGCTTTTATTGCTTCCACTTTAATGTGTAGCATAGATTGTAAAGGCAAAGAAACAACCCAGTCAATTACATTTTACACTCCTTAAGAAATAAAAGGGTGATTTCTGTAAAACTTTTCTCTTAATGAATAAATACATTTAAAAAAGATCCTTCACCTTCACACTTGCAAAAAGAATTCTCCAGAGAACTGCTAGGAAAAACCTGCTGTGTATTATTTATTCTTGCCCTTTCCAATTAAAAGGATCTTTCTGACTTTTGCTTTTAGCTGGATTTTGCATTTTTAACCCATTTTATTGCTAATCCCAAATATCTGTGTTTTCCTGGTGCATTGTCTTGAGACTGGGATATTTCCGTGGATTTATTCGATCTCAAGAAACTTGACTTCTTGTTATATCAAACATGCTCTGAAACCCTTGAAAGTCTGCATCAGCGATAACTGTGCGTGTTTACCAGTGCACCAGGTTTTGGAGGATATTGATTAGCAAATAAAAAAGCCCAAGAGAACATGTCTAAGCTCTTCTGAAGAGAGCCTGAGAGCCCTTTCGCCAGGCTGTACGTATTGATAATAGCCAGAAATGGAATCGTATTCTCCCTGAGCTCTCCTTGTGGCACATTTTGTCTCCTTCCAGAGCGAATACAACATGCCAACAAGGCAGAGTTCACTTTAATTAGATTAAACATGTGTTTCGTCTGAAAACAATAAGTCCTGATGCATTTGCATGACAATGCTCCCTAATTTTGTTTGGCTTAATTCATTTTTAATGGCCCAAGCAATGTAGCCTGATTAGGCCGCTAATGTATCTGCTGTAGCAGCACCTTTTGGGAGGCCTATTGTATCAAATAGCTTCACTCTTAAAAGTTATTCAGGACTGTGATTAACCCTTATGACTTTTTTTGTGCATGGGTTTTCCCTACAGGGGTCAAATCTGCACTCATTTGGTGAAAGAACGAGTGGCCTTTCTTTGTTTGGCCTAGATTGAGAGGAGCTTAAGCCGCTTGTGTGCACCCCAGGTCCTCCTGAGACACATGGTATGGGATAAAAGGCAAAAGTAGCTGAATAATATTGCTCACTTTGGCATTATGTTGTTGGGGTTTAATATGGAGATTTTTTTTTTTTTTTTTTTTTTTTTTTTTTCAGCCATCTTATGTTTATGCCAGTGCCTGCAGCATCAGCCTAGCAGTAGGAGCAAAACAAAATTATTGTTTGCTGTCCTTTGAACTTCTTTGCTGAACGCTAACATGGCATCCGAGTGTTTCGTCTTCCTTTTTTGTCTTTCCGGATCATTAAGGGATAACTGAGAAAAGGAAGAAATTTTGCATATAGATTATTCTGCGTTCACAACTATTCCTTTCTCTTTATAGTTATTCATTTGTCTGGTGATCTGTACCATAACCAATGGTTATCTCTTTACCAAAGTATCAAGAGTAGCAAATAGGGCTATATGGACAGAGATAGAAATCATGAGACTATTGCTTGGTCAAACTTTCATAGGTAAAACTGGACACAAGTTATGGGGTACCAGTGTACCTGAAATCAACCAGGGTATGGATAGTTCTGTCTCACATCATGCTGCCCACTTATGCAACACAAATAAAAATGACAGTTTGTTTTGTTTAAAAAATTACAAGTTGTAGTCACCTGTGCAGAAATACACTGCATTTATAATGTGACATCCAGTTTGCAAGACCGTGAATGTGTAGTGCAGTTAGTGTATAATATTGTGTATAAGCCCCACAATATTCAGAACTGCTTCCTTTTAAATTGTCTTTTTCCTCAGCTTATAAAAAACTGACATACAGTATAGAGGTACTGCTATAATTTACAGTGGTCCTGAGGTATTAAGCCTTTTGCACCAGTGTCAAATAGCCTAAATACACATTCGATAGGCTGTGTGTAAAAGGCTCTTTTTCCTCATGCAGTTGCAATTCAGGGCTGGGCAAAACGTGGAAGGACTGAAAATGGGCGGACATATTGGCCACATGGCTGATTACACATTCTGGTCGATTTACTGAAGTTTGACCAACTTGTGGTGACTTGTTTTGCATCAGTTTCCCCAGACCTTTTGAAACTCAGATTAAATTTGGCATGGGGTTTCAAAAGACATGTTGTTAAGTGGCCACCATCAGAACCAACTCTATTTGAAGTCCTGGGATCAGATGTATGTACAGTATGTGTTTATTTTCAACCATCTACATAGTAACAGTGAACTGAAAGAATGTTCCTCTTGGACCAAGGTCTCACATAAAACAACACAAGGGTAAACAAGTTCAGACAGGACAAAAAGAGAAGTGCAAGATTTAAAAACACAAGAACCAGCAATACAACATGACAAGATAAGACAGCATACAATGCAGACAAATAAAGCAGAAACGGTGCTAGTGAATGAATACAATGTTATAAAATAAAATATTATGGGTGTTGGTGGCCTAGCAGGGAGGATACTTGCCTCTGGACCAAGTGGTCATGGGTTCAAATCCTACCTTCAGCATAACACCACTGGGTTCCTGAGCAAGACCCTTAACCCCAAGTTACTCCAGGGAGACTGCCCCCTGTAGTTGGGGAATGGAAGTCGTTTTGGATAAAAGCAGCGGTAAATTTAAGTACTGTTTTCGAGCAGCTAAGGCTTGTGGGGTAATTTAAAAGGTAAGAAATAATACATATTATGTAATCATGGACATAGTGTAAAGTTAGCAAAAGATTGTGCAAGAAATAAAACAACACCCCCTTAGAGTGAGAAAGAACTGACTTTACTAAGAGTTTGCAGGCACAACCTGTGTGAAAAGCAGCATACTTATTGCGGTCGCATCAATGCGCATTTTGCATTAATGCTCGTGTGTACATCTGGCCCAGTGTGTATGCGGGGCTGAGAATTTTCTTGTATACAAAGATTTCAACTGTGAGACTGGGTCAGTATAAAGAGCTTTTGCTGTGCCACTGTGGGCGAAATCCCATGGTACCCCATTTCTCTTCTTTAACGAAGCCCCTCCAGTTCTATAAGCTGCATTCGAATCCGGGACAGGATGATGGATCACACTGATCACTGACCTTTTTTATGAGGGTGTCCTGTGCCATTTCCATATTCTCATACACTACCTTTGAGCAAATCCCTTAAAGGTAGCAAAGTACTGTAGTGAAGCAGGTAATTTAGCTGTGGCTGACTGTGGATGTGTAAGGATCAAATGAAAGGATTTCTGTGAATAAGAAGTAGGTCTGTGGGGGGCTAGTGCTTGGTGTCTATATATATATATATATATATGGTGTGTGTGTGTGTGTGTGTGTGTGTGTGTGTGTAGCTTTGATATTATATTCCCTTAGAAAAAAGGCCCCCTTTATATTGCCTCTAATAACTGCAATAAACTTTAGCAATGTATGTAACAATGATGTCATTACTAGTGATGTATTCACTATTACCACCTGGCTTATGTAAATGCATGCTACTCAACTTTTAGTCATGCAGTTGCATGAAAATACATTATTAAAATATGAAGTTAATACACATAGGTAACAACATAAGCTGTACTACTGTAATTCAGTGGTGAAACCATCACCAGTAGTTACTGTTGTTGCATGCTTTGTCAATGTTACTAGGGATACGTAATATAAAGTGGCACCATGAAACAATTAGGCTCAGCGACAAGCACTTTGATGGAACAAAGGTCTAGGTTAATTCTCTTGTTTTCTTCTCCTGATTTGAAATCACGTATATTGTTCTGATGAATCCATACAACCCAATATTGTTTGTCTTAATCACTCGTAGATTTTGTTTCCCCTGATTTGATGGCTAAGGGGTCATAAGCATATATCTTATGTATTTTCTCTATGCTCTAAGCAAGGGCATCTAGTCATTGTAAAATCCTGTCATAAAACTGAGTACAGTTGTTATTGGTTGCTTGTGATGGCCCCATTTGCTTGTCTGTCATCAGAAATACTGCCTCATCTTTATGACCAATTACCAAATGCACATGAATCCGTATTTCTATCCTCTTCTCCTTACTTTTCATTTTTACTCTCCTTGGGATTCACTGGAAATAAACGATCAACCTCTCACAAAGTAATGATGCAGTCAAAATGCACACAGTTTTTCCAAATGCAATCGTTTAGCTGAGAGATATCTGTTGTCCAAAATTCACTTTAGTTTTGAACAGAATTTACTAGATTAATGTTGCTGACAATGAGGGCTCATCACTGCATTATATAGTATTATGCAAAGTGCATCTCAGAATTACCATACGTAGGAACTACTTTCAACACAGCATGAAGCAAGTATGTGATCATTTTATGCAGTTTGCATGAGGTTAATTGTTTTGCATATATAATGTAGTGCTGGGAATGAAAAGTGATGAATAATGACTCTTTTTTTTTAAGTAAATATATAATTGGTGGTATAAGGTATAAGACTAATATAGTTAATGTTTGGTAAATAATATGCTCTTAATAAACAATGGATTACTTGAAACCATATAATTTCTCTGAAGCACTCTTCAATGGTTCTTTCCAACCAAATAGTTGTTGAAAATAACCCCAATTGAAACCTTTATTTTTCACTGTCCAGTTTGATTGCTCTGACAGTTGATTTCTCTGAACAGCTGCCAGTCCGAGAGGAACTCAGCAAGTCACAAAACTTCTCCTGGAACTCAAGTGTCCTGCACTGCCCCATTTAAGCCTGTCTGCTGTTTCGAATGTGTCTCTCTCACTTTGGCCTTCTTCCTGTGGAGGCATCAGAGCAGGTCAAGCGGAAAAGCACTGTTTGAGAAGGAGCTCCACATGGGTGTGCAACCTGTCAGAGAGCAGTGAAGGAACAGCTCCTTGGCAAAGCTACTGCCGAGACATTGGCTCAGTCATCATACTGGTGAATAAGGTCAGTGCTGTCGGCCACGCAAAGCCGCTATGCCTGCATGCTGCAGTCTGTCTGATTGGCTCTGGCATACAGAGGCCTCTGGAGTCTGAGCAGAAGGGGTTCAGCACCCCTTTCATGTTGCTGGTGGGGTAGAGACGGGCCATCTTTGGGGGCAGAAAATCAAGGGCAGTCATACAGGGAAACAACAGAAGAACATTTGTGAGATGGTGATGAAAAGTGGGTAATGATTAAAGCAAGAGCTTTGATTTCCTATGTCTTTTTTTTTTTTTTTTTCTTTTTCTGCCAAGTATCCTTTCAAGTAGCGATGCACCGAGATAAAAAATCTTGGACAGAAACAAACTTTAGGACACACTTGGCCCAAAACCTAAATCATAAAACAACAAGAAATATAAACAGGTTACATAAAATAAACATACTAAAATGACTGCAGTTTGTAAACTATAAAATTGACAATAAATAGAAACAGTTTTACATAAAATAAACATGATTGCAGTATGTAGGCCAGAGTATGTTCACCAGCAGAGAACAGGAACTGTTGTTTGTGACTTCTTTTATCATCTGCAGCAAAAGTCCTTGTATGCTGTTCCACTGGTTGATACTGGGAATGATTACACATCACATGTTTAATCTTATATGGTCTATGTGGTGTTCATTAAGTCCATGTATGTGGTCTACATATTCAGTGTTGATCTGTTGACCTGTGCAGAAAAGTGATCTTTGCTTCATGTTCATCATCTTTTTAATTTGAATTTTACATTCCACCCTAATTAGCTCAGGAGTTACAGTCTGGAGTTATAATTCAAATTCCTTTTAATGTCTTTTAACACGCTCGCTTCTGTGTTTTATTTAATCTGTATTTTATTTCGGTCAACATTGTTAGGCCTCTTACTCTTTCTAAAAGTTTGACATTGGACCATCTTCAGCCCACAAATTTCTGTGACCAAAATTTCAGTGCAGCCCAGTTCTCATTACCAGTATCCACGCGCTGTCTGCAACTTCCCCATCGCACAGCATCAACCAGTCTGGGACTGTGAAGATAAGAATGTGCTTCCACTAAAGCCAGCCACCACATCTTTTTGAACTATTGCTTAAGCAGTGAAATGGTCCAGCTATAAACATGCTTAGAGGAGAGCACCAACTGTCCAGTTTTATACCCTTGGCCTAACAGACATACATTATTTGCCAGCACTACTACCAGTTGTGGTTTTGGCCATGGAAGGCAAAGGCTGAGGCAAGATTTAATATGATGTTCTGGTGGCAGGATGCATCCTTCTTATACAGTTGTTCCATTTGGCAGACCATAGCTTTGATCAAATGGGTGTTGGGAACACCCACACAGTTAGAACAACTGACCCATTTTCCACGTTCCCCAAAATGTAATACTGTATGTCTGCATCTCCGTAACTCATGTGGTTTTTCAGAAGTAAATTTTAAAGAGGTACGTTTGCATCAGTTTACTTCACATAAAAATATCTGCACTTGAATATGGATTGAAGCTGCTCCTCCCACCTCTGCAGCTCAGATAGTGATGTATAATCTGCATAGTTTGTTCAATAGCACTACTATTAACATTTCCACAGAAGACTGCATTATTGACTTATCTGTAGTACATCCATACTGTTTTCAGCTGTAAATGTCACACCAAGTGTTTGGAAGGAGAGTATATGTATACATATACAGCAGGTTCAAGCCACATACACAAATGTGCCCACATGCTATATACAGCAGTTACAGTTCAGTGGACAAACAGTTCATTTGGGTTAACCATAGACTTGTTTTTAGTGGGTTTTTTTTTTGTTTTTTTTTGCGATACTGTGTGAAAATCTCACCGGGTTGGTTCACTCTGTGTAAACCAGCTGTGTGTGTGTGTGTGTGTGTGTGTGTGTGTGTGTGTGTGTGTGTGTGTGTGTGTGTGTGTGTGTGCATGCATGAAGCGAAACTCTAGGAGCCTTCTCCTTGATCCCTGTGGCATCTGTTTAGCACTTTTAGAAATGCTGAAAGATGGAAAGCAGGGTACTGATCAAAAAATGACACTGTTGTTTATAAGTATGCATAATAAAATATCAGTGTAAGAGTGTGAGGGTTGGAATCGGGGTGTTCAATTTCTGAGGTTTTAGTGGCGTGCATGGCTGAAGTGGGTTCTAAAAAATGTTTTTTGATACCAAAGATCAAAAGGGCAGCTTGAATTTACAGGCTTGCCTCTTATCTTCATGTTCAGTCATATTAAGGATTCTGGCCCTGAGTTGTTCTTGATGTCACCAGCCGGGCATCTACCCGTGTGGCCTTCTGTTTACGGTAAATTCACACAAGTTTTGCTGCCATTACAGTCATAGCAAACTGTCATCTCGCTTTAGTTTGAAGAGGTTAACGCAGCGGAGATCAAGCTTTAAAATGCAGCGATAAATTTGTTTAAATTTTACACCACAATCAAGCTCGGGCGTGCCATTCAAACAGCAGCTGTGACTTCCATATTTATATCCTTTACCGCCTAAGGAAAATGAATGAGAGGCTTGGGAGACACACAATGGCATACTTTAAGATGGAGATAATCCCTATCTAAATCCAGAGTTTATCTTTTGCCTCTGATATCATGGACTTTAGCTCGCATTATTTTTCATTCCCCTGGAAATAAACTCATTGCCAGTATCGTAAAGCATCTTTTGCCCATGTACATTTGAGTTTGAATAAGTCATTCAGAACAGATTTGGAGATAAAATAATAGATTTACAAAGCATTCTATTTTGGATTTAGTCTAATCCTTCCCACTTGATTTGTTTGGAGGAAGCTCTTGTAGGTGTGTGCATGGTTCTGCACAAGAGAAATCCAATTATGAAGAAACAGATGATTGTAGAGAGCTTTATAAACTATAAAAATGTAATTATTCCTTGTGTAGTTTTTTTATGTATTTGATTATTTTATTTGTACTGTATAATCTTACATCCACAGTACAAATAAGGATGCCAGAAGAGATTCTTTGCATGGTGCTATAGAATTAAGTAATAAGCCATGAGAGACAGTGTGCTACAGTGATGTTAGCATGAGTACATACCTAAAACCTTGCTTTAGTGCATTGCCTCAAGTGGCTCATTTCTTTGACAAGACAGTGGACTGCATACGTTTGTATAAAGTACATACTGTATTATTAACAATAATAGTGATAAGAAAAAATAGTTCTGCCCAGAAATGGAGTTTAGAGGATGTTATTGTTGCCAAGCAACCAAGGACTGCCTTTAGAAGATAAAAAGGTCAAGTGCCCATTACTTTATATTGGAGTCAATTCATATTTTTTTGTTATATAAAAATGAGCACGTCATAATACAACAATATTTAATGCAAAGAAGTTCACTTTATATGTAGATTTTGCACCTCAATTATCACCACAGTGACAACACAAACACCAAACCTAGCAACATCGCTATTCACATAGCAAGACTGAATCTCAAATGGATCCCTCCCTATGTAGTGTAATATATAGATTTATTACTTAGGAATCCAACATATGGGTTATAGAAGTATTTGAAATTCAGTCTACAATAATAAGACATTGCGATGTCTTTTGTGTGTTTTGCTATTGATGGAAATTTGAATTTTGCATATGTGAAGTAAGGATTTAAATACAAAATTAGTTTTGAAGTCAGAGGAACAGAAGGAACCATGCAGCTTTTGGTGGCTGGTGGCCTAGTGGTTAGGGCATTCACCCTGCAATCAGAAAGGTGTGGGTTTGAATCCAAAGACTGCTAGTGGCACCACTGAGGTACCCTTGAGCAAGATACCGTCCCCACACACCGGTGAATGGGTTAAATGTAGAGGAAGAATTTTGTGCTGTTCACACTGTGTGCTGTGGTGTGTTCACGTATGACAGAATGGTCTCTTGTAGCGACATCTTATGGTTGATTTGCTTGAAACTGGGTGAACTGCATCTACATCCATTATGAATGAGCCTACAATTTTTTTAGACTGGCATGCACTATAACAAAATATTGGTGTTGGCATGTCTTGGGATATTGAAATATTTTAGCTACAGTGCCCCATCCAAAATGATGCAGGATGTGAATTTTTGGGAAGTTTGCACCTTTATGTCATGAGTTATTGGTTCAGGTATGTATTGCCTGCTGATCTTTGATTGGTCATTAGTGGCCATTTTATAAAGGGAGCCAAACGGAACTTTAGGAGATGTGAGCAAATGTAGCCAGATGGAAGCAAACCACAAAATTTTAGCTCTGACAGGTTTTTAGATATGGGAAAGGGTCAGCTGCAGCACCCCCTAGGAATGAAATTTTACAAAAATTGGCAAACTTCCAAAGAATGTTGTAGTGATGCAGTGTGTCAAATTTTATGAAGGTTGAACCTTTTCATCACAAGAACTAGTGATGCACTACATTCCTGCACTGCTGTTATTCACTAGGTGGCACTACTCCACAAATGAGTCAGAATGCGTGAGGGACATTCACCTCTTATAGGCTAACTTGCCCTACAAATTTCTTAATGATTTTTTCACTAAATGTTTGTCAAACTATTGCCTTGGTGCCTACCTCACTTTAGGGGATGCTAGTCCAAAGGACACATACACCTAAACAGTGTGGTGCATGAACGCGTTCAATGAACGGCGTTCATTGAACACGTTCCTATTTTTCGTGAACGCTGAACTAAACAAGTCGGTTTACAAATTATGAACGTAACCATGAGTGACGTCCACTCTCGCAGGACTGAACACAGTTCACGTTCTACGTTCGCAGGCTATAGTGATGGGAAGTTTGGCTCTTTCAAAGAAGAGTCGTTTTTTTCGGCTCCCAAACGGCTCTTAGTTTATCATCTGTAGCCTCATATTTTAGTCTAACTTGGCAAATATGAATGCTGTGTGTGTTGATAAAAAAGTGGGGAGCGGCTCTCACTCGATGGGAGTCGGCTCTTCTGATTCACTATAAAGCATTGCCTCTTCTGATTCACTACAAAGAATCGTCTCTTAGTAGCAGGCTAGCACAAGAGCATGGACTGTGCTTCAAGTTCGGACACCTCGGCAGAAATACACATGGGAAATAAGCTTATAAAAGGAAGATATTTATGTTTAGTACAGTTAAATACTGGATGCTGTACATTTTCACTAGTTTGATAAGGTTTTAATGTTTTCTGAATAAAAATTCCATTTACAGTATACCTGCACCTCATTTTTCCACTTTCACCATAACATGATGCGTTGCTTAAGTGGCTATTCTCAACCTCAAAATTGTTTTTTAATGTAACTTATGTCTGTGAATGTTCAGTCGTATGGCAGATAAAAGAAGATTGAAGGAGGTTCAGATAGGAGGACGTTGTATTGAAAATGTGAAAAAAAAAACCAAACACACAAAAAAAAACGAACATTAGTTAATTTTTGAGCTGTGAACTTTGTTCAAAATCTTTTTTAATGAACTATGAACATGAACTAGTTCATTTTTATTTGAATGAACTGTATTTTTAACTAGTTCTTTTTCAGTGTGAACTGGCACAACACTACACCTAAGGACACAAACAGACTCTAATATTAGGAATGTAGAGCTAAAAGGACAGCGAGTTTCATGTGGACTGGTGAAGTGTGATATGTGATCTCACTGATACACATGTGGTAGAGCTAAAAGCAGTCATAATGAGATCTATGAGAATGAAGAACTTTTCTGAAGAACCTCTTTGAGATTTGAATACAAAGGTTGCTGGAAGAACCCTGTAAACACGCGTTTGTGTGTCTGCAGGATGAGGGTAATAATAAACCATACCAATATCAATCTCTTCTTTTCTGTAGAAAAATCCAAACTCATTACAGTTTCTAGTCACTGCAATCTCTCTTTATTTTTGTTTACTAAATTCGTGATTTAATAAGTTGCGTAAGCAGGTCACTGAGCAAATTAATTGCTAGGAAAAGCTGAAAAGTTAAAAATTTCATTTTCTTTGGAAGTTTTTTCATTATGATATCAACATTGTTTTTACCAAGTGTTAGATGCTTTCATGTGGTGTGATTACTTTGTGATGAAGATGCCATGAGCAAGTAGTCCAGTGCTTTGACACACCATGAATCACACTGGACTGAAAAACTGATATTGATATTTTCAATTACTTGAAAATGGTTTCAAGTCACATATATAGAGTATCAAAGCCATTTTGAAAAAAGGGCTTTCATACAGACAAAGTATGTACCATTTTCAAGGACTGAAAATGGTGTTCATAACAGTTGTTTCGTGCACAATGAACTGTGAGAACAGTAGTGTTACCTGTAGTTCGAGCCTTTTAAAGTGCAAAATAGTTTTGTTGTCTTTACCAGGGAAATGGTATATTCAAGCTGTGGTTTCAAAAGAGTGACAAAATGATGAAAGATTTTTACTTTTTTCCATTTTACTTATAGTTCTGTGGTTTGAACTTCTCTGAATTGATGGGTTCCATTGAAAATACCCCAGCCTAATAAGGCTAATGGTATGTCAAATTTATTAATATAGCACATTACCATACCCAAAGGTCATTCAATGTGCTTTACAGGAATAGAATAAATAATACAATAGAATAAAATAAAGGAATAGAGGATATAAAAGAAATAAAAGAATACACAGAAAATCAATAAAAGAAAAAGTTAACCAGCACCCGCAGTGCATTGTTTGCTTCTCAGTACTAGTGGAAATACCTGCTCAGCTGACCTGAAGAATATTCCTTGTAGAGGTCCAGATGGAATGTCACCTTCATTTTGTACAAAATAACCTTTGTTCAGGTGTCATGTCTGGCTCTAAATGGTTGGTTCTTATATATACAAACTTTTCCTTCAATGGCCGAGAACACCCCACAGCATACATGTGTGATACAGATTGATTGGTGCTAGGAGAAGAGTTGGATTAGTAGTAGACTGAAGTTAAATAAGAACTCTTGGCATATTGTACTTTTACTCTTAAGACTATTACATATGTTGTCTGGGCCAATAGAAGGGTTATGGTCAAGGTTATATTAGGGGTACAGACAGGATCAAAGTTAGAATACAGGCAATAATTATGGCTGGAAAAGTGTCATTCCCTTCATAATTAAAGATGTTGGGATCACCTCAGGCACTGGAATTATCATTCCAGCAATGTCACCTTGGGACCTGCATCTGTGAAACCATATGCTCTTCAGCACTTGTTTCCTGCCAGGGAGCTCCGCTGCCTTTCGTGGCAATCTCTCCACGGGAAGCAGAGGTCCACATAGGATTACTCACCTAAAGCACCCCCTTCTGTAGCTTCAGAGAGCGCTCTCTTTGAAATATGAACACAATTTCTTTCCAAAGCCTCTAGCGAATTACAAAATAGCATGCAGAGTGGGCACGTTTTTATTTACGTTCAGATAAACGTAAAACACCATAAACCACTGATTTAATCGGCTTGGGGGTGCAGATAGATACTCATTCAAATTGCTTCTGGAAACTTTATCTCAGCATCATTGTGTCCTCTGCGTCAGATTATCACCAAGATAATACCAATATTGAAAACAAAATCTATAATGTGGCCTGCAGGTTTTGACCTTTCTTGGGAAGAAAGTTTGCCGTTTTCTGTAAACTACAAAAAAGTGGCAAAACACCTGCAGGATGTTTTCGCAGTGCCCTCCCTGAGCAGCGACTTCATCCTCTGCAGGGCTGAGGAGTGCTCGGCATTGAACTTGCCGCAGCTGTTCAATAGCTGTTTCTCAGCTGGCTGTTTTTGCTACACTCCCTTCCTACAAAAAAAGGCTCCCCAAAACTCCATGGAAATTCATTAGTGTTGATGCATATTAGCATATTCCGAGGTCCTGCGTGGGTTGTGAGCTTTATAGTTTATAGTCTGAGTTTTTTAGAGTCCAAGGAATTGCATGGGGGGGGGGGGAGCTAATTAATTTTTATACTGCAGCCATCACTTATGTACAGATTATTTCACATAAGTCACTACTAGAACACAAAATTAAACCATTAAAGATAGCCCGTTGTGGCTCAGTATGTATGTGTGAGTGTGTTTGCATTGTTAGGGCCGGGAGAGAGGGTATAGCTTGATTTTACTGCTGTGTTATGGCCTGTAAAAAAACCTGCAGAAGGCTTATAACTCAGTTCATAGTATGTTCAAGGCTCATTAACCGAATTAGTGAAGTGGACAGTCAGTGACCCCTTGAAATAGACCAAAAGATTAATGCTATTATCAGACCTCACCAGAATGAATATAATTTGTTAATGTTTTCCATTCAAAATAATATATGAGCCATTTTTTTCTATCTCGTAATCGAGCAAATTAAATGAATAGGATGCTAAAGTTGATATATGGTATCTCTATCCCTGCAGTTCAAGTACAAGAAGCTACATTACATTATATTCCAGTACATTACAATGCATATATTATACAACACATCTGCACAGAAAAGCGTGAGTATATCTAACCGTTTGTTCAGACTTCACCATAAAATCTGCAGTATGCCATGCAATTTATATGTTAATAACTGCAGCCACATTTTAAAATAAGCAGCTCCACACAGAGCAGCTCCTTCTGTCCTACATGTATTTTTAACATGCACTGTACATCTGCTTGAGTATACCAAATAACATTTCAGCAAGCTTTCTTGCCTGTTCTTCAAGAGCCCTAAAAGAAAAACCTGAGAAATTAAAGAGGGAAAGAAGACTTAAGTCAATACTGAGAGCACACATCTATTTCTTTATCTTCAAGTCCTTTTCCTTGTTTTGAGAAGATCGATCCACGAAAGACCTCAAACCCATCAGAAGAAGTGTTTTCATCTATGTACATCATGATGGCAGCATCACAAATCTTCTTGACATATGTCCGGTCCTACATGAGCGATCAATGATGTTGCTGGAGTGGTTTTACAAATATTTCAGATACCACTAACATGTTTTAGTGTACGAACATTTCGTAAACAGCACGTGGACCATCAGTGGATATCTAGGACAGCTGGACGAAAATTATCATATCAGCACTGACACTGATTAAATTTTCTCTATCTGAACAAAGCATCACCTTCATTTAGACTAAATTAAACCACAGACGTATACCTGTCAATTAAACCTGACATCAGGCTGGCCTTGTTTGGTAGGACGGTTGTCTAAAGCATGTGTGCACATGTGGAAGATTCTACTTCCATAACATGCTTAAAAATTAAAATGTGTGTCGTGCTCACAAATTAAAAGTGTAGCAGAACCTGGAGTATAGTTTATTAACAGCATGTCAAATCCTCATTGTGGAGCGTGAGGCATCTTTGCAGAGCGCAGGAGAGGGCATATAAATAGTTCCATTAAGCTATAGAAATGGTACATTATTAAGTCCAAAGAGCATGCATATAAATCAGCTCAGACGTTACGCTTCAAATACAATGAAGTGAACAGCACATCCAGAGTGATGTGTTTTAAATTGGAGTAGGACCTCTTCAGAAAATAAGCCATTTTTTGCTGAAGTATCACAGTTTTTTTCCTCTCTTCTTTCTAGATGAATACCAAACTTTTGTGAAGATATGTCAGTAAGTTCTAATGTCTGGGGTCCAAAATATTTCTAAAGTTATATTTTTTCATTACGATATCTTTTTTTCAATAAATTAAAGAAAGCATTTGAAAATTAATAACATTTATCAGCATGAATCCATATAGATTTTGTGTTTTCGTGGGTTTTTTGTATATCTGTTTTTCCTAATAGTGTCTCAAGCGTATTTAAGCCTTCTTATCACTTTGAAGTCATAATGTTAGTTTCGACAGAGACAGGTTCATCTTCCGCACCTTGGCGACAGCCCTCTGTTGTGCCCCTCTGTGATGCAAATCGGCCTCTTATTGTCATCTTAACACCCGTAAACACCTTGCCAGGTGATACACCTCCGTCCCATCTGCCATCCAAATGGATCACCGTATGCTGGATGACTTGTCACCACTCATTTCTACCTGCCTTGCCAAACACCTGTAGGTGTAAACCAAGGGCACCTTTCAGCACTCTGACAGACAAACTGAGGGAGAGGGCTAACATTCAGGCAGAATCCATTAATCATTCACAGCCACGAGCCTCACTCCCAATGGACGTCACTATATCTGTTAAGAAGTAGAGGCTGTAGATCAACAGAGCCTGGATGAATATGCACTCTCATACTGTAATGCAAAGGATAAACTGTCATGTTTATTTGTCAACCAATAATCACTTTATTATCTTGTTAGCAAATGACCGAGATGTTTGAAAGTTCTAATAAATGTAAATCAATGAACCAAAAGAGGTTTTAATTCACAGGAGCTGAAATACTGTGTTTAAGGTACCGCAGTAAAGTGAACAATAATTCAGCAAAGCAAAAATTTGCTGAAGGCCTTTCATGGCCACTCTATCATTTCTACACACTTGAACTGTTACAGTATTTAAGTTTCAGCTACATTAATATTGGTATAGACTTGCCCTGTTCATCTATTTCACAAGGAACCAGTTAAGCGCATGAGGCTTCATACATCAGAGGGGATTCTTTGGCACTGGCCTACAAGAGTGAAGTAAAAGAGTTATGCATTGACCGTAGAGGCTCTCAGTTCTTACAAAGGGCACTCTGTGTCTCTGCTATTTCTCTCGCCATACGTGAACAAAGGTACCCTGTCATTTCCTGCTTCTACTAGAATCTCAGGTACTGAACCAGTAATGTTAGGTGCAGCACAGTACAGTATTGTCACATTTTCTGAAAACAAAGTAACACCACGTCACAGCTACTGAGAATGTTTGTAAAAGAACAATATTACTTATACATTTAAAACATTTATGTATCCCCGCATCATTTGTATGTGTCTGGGTCAACTGACTGCATGACTAGGGTTGTGAATATGAGCAGCGCAGCATGAGCACAGAAAAAAAAATAAACCCTTCTGCCACTCCACAATCACCATGCAGAATCATTCAATAATGTTAATATTAAAGTGCCAACAGAGACCCAGCCTCACCTAAATTGGTCAGACTGTATTTTCATTCAGAAACCACTCTGCAAGCTTTCTGCTTTTCATAAAGACTTTATTTTTGGTGACGGCAGGTTTTGAACTGGTTAGATTCTGGACTTGCCAGAAGCAGCCCTTCAGTTTAATCGAGTATAACTGTCAGTCCTCTGAAGAGCAGAGGCATGAAAATGGACATCAATTTTAAATGTTTACTGTGACTGGCTCCTGAAAAAAACTATTGTTACTTACCCTTGCACTTTCCAGTTGGGACAGATTCGTCTGGGGTAGGAGGAAAATAAGGGAGATCACTTTTCCCAAGAAGTAATCAATAAAGTAATCCCATCGCACTTGGAGGAACGGAACAGTTTACTTTCTTAAATAACTACCCCAAACACTGAGAACCACTAATACCATATCTGCATGACCTCAGTTTACAGTGGACCAGTCAGGCCCAGTACACTGTGGACAAATAGTTCTCAACACCATTTTGGGAAATGAGTGAAGGTGGTGACAAAGAAAAGTGAATTTACCTGTGTGTGTGTGTGTGTGTGTGTGTGTGTGTGTGTGTGTGTGTGTGTGTGTGCGTGTGTGTGTGTGTGTGTG
>JBBIGA010000007.1:7994053-8008733 GCA_037576975.1 Alestes dentex
TACACTTTTTTGGATTCCTGATAAATTACACAAACTCTTTTCACCAATAACTAACACACACACACACACACACACATACATACATACATATACATACACACACATATATATATATATATATATATATATATATATATATATATATGAGAGAGAGAGGGAGAGAGAGAGAGGGAGAGAGAGAGGGAGAGAGAGAGAGGGAGAGAGAGAGAGGGAGAGAGAGACAGATAGATACATAGATAGATAGATCTCTCACTGACAGCATGTTCCTCTTCAAGGTGACACTAACGTTCACACAGCTGCCCACACACATCTGCAACTTTTTCTCATGTACATCTGAAATGACTAAGGAGATCTTTCTTAGGAGATGGATCTTCAATTTGCTTAACAAAGGGATAAGTTGAAGGAAAATAAGTAAAAGAAAAAAAAACAGTTTCCAGACCTGGAGTTAAAAAAAAAATCTTAAAAGAAAATGGAACTCCTAACACCTTAGCTTCAGATGTGAAAAAAAATCCACAGGTGTTTCTGGCCATCCTTCCAGTGTGAGAGGAGTCCTGTACCCTGTGGGTGGTCTGAAAGCATGTGTAGCTGTCAAGAAAGTGTTACTGAGAAAAAGAAACAAGCAAGAAAAAAGAACTTTTGGACTAGAACAGTAAACCTGGACAGCTGAAATAAGATTAATGGAGTTAGATTAAGGTTTTATGGACCTAAATTTGAACATACAATTATTTGGATCACTTCTTCCTAACATTGGAAAAAATGATAATGGTTGTTTTGACTGGATAGTAAATAAATGAAATGGTTGTGACCTTTTCACATTTCTGCAAATAAACAGTTAAATAGATGTTTTAACTGATCTATAATTGCAAAAGACAGATAACCAGGATCTCCTGCATGTGTTGCCCACACTGTAGACTCTGACTAACTTTTGCTAACAAGAGACCCATCAGTGGTTAAACTGGCACATTTTGGCCTCTTATTGTCATCTCCATTATATTTTCTCTTGTGTCATCCAGGGAAGTTCTTCTTCTGAATCTTGGTTCCACCCAAGGTTTCTTCTTCCAGCATTATAGAGTTTTCATTGTCTCTGTCGCCTTTGGCTGCTCATTAGTGCCTTGGCCTCAAATCTGCAAAGCTGCTTTGGGCAACATCAGTTGTAAAAAGTGCTATATAAATAACACTGACTCGACAAGAATGATCATTCATATTCATGGATTAACACTTGTAGCATGCTGAGAGTGCAGAAGGAAAACATGTGTTAATTTGCACAAATATATATCTATATTTTTTAAATAACTTCCTAAAAGTATATTCTCATGTTGAACCATTATAGGATCAGGTCCGTGTGTACAAATGTTCAGATGTAATTTGAAGCTCCAGGTCTGTTATGCAGGTGGCATTTTATAGCATTCAAACACACTCTCAGGTACAATTAAGATTCATTACACGAACAACACACACTCAAGCCTCTTGATGCACTCAATTAAGAAACCAGGTTAAGATCTTCGCCTCACTAATTGTGTGGACCTTTCCAACACACCAAGTGGAAATCTGATTTTGTCCTTGTAGGAGTCTGTCACTGGATTCTCTTTCATGTCCTTTCAGCATTTCTGCTGGATGGTAGAGACATAAAAATAAGTCTCTGACAAAAAAAACAAAAACAAAAAAAAACAAAACATCTAGCATATATCAGAAACAAGAGGAAAAAAAAACCCATGTTGTTTGCTTTGAACTGAGAGTCTATCTGTGAATACACTGCATGAATAAATGTAACATGCTCTTTAGTTTCTGTACTACGAGATTGACCACTGCATCAATAAACCTTTTGAAACTCCAATGTGACCATTTCTCTTTGAACCTGTCTAGATTTTTTTCTCCAACATCAAGAAGTGTTACAGTTAACTCCTCATAAACAGTTCACAAGAAAGAAACCATGGATTGTTGTCAATATCTTATACAAACAAGCCAATAAGTTTCATTCCAAAGCTTAAGGATATAATATTGAAAGGACAGCGCGTAAATTAGGGGATGTAAGAGCGTCAGTAAATCAGTTGTAAATTCCCATCACATTTATATTAATATAAGGTTCCCTGACAGCCAGTGCATCATAATGTAAGGCAAGAAAATGAGTCATTGATTGTTTGTGCTGCAAGACTTGATTGAAAATGCATATTAAGGTCAGCCAACTTTCCAGTGAAGTTGGCCCTTTTGCCATGGGACATTCATGATAATACTACAGGAATTTAGTGCTGGAAACTTATAGTAAATTCTGACAATGTATATAGTTTACTAAAGGTTAACTATCGAGCAAAAGGCAGAGAAACACCCTGGACAGGTTGCCAGACCATCAGAACCCAGAACCTCCACTCTGAATAGAAAGAAGGTGCCACAAAGGGTTGTTTGAGTGATACCATGGAATAACCATTTTAATTTTTACAAAAAATGAAAGCTTACCAATTTAAAATATTACATTAAGTGGTGGTTCTATAAAGGACCAAGATGTTTCTATGACATCATACACACATGTGTTTTGGTACCCTTATTTTAAAGAGTGTACAGTTGAATTTCACAACGTTATTGATATTTATAAAGCAACACGGGAGAGGTCTTGAACAGCTTATGCCATTAATCACAGGATGCCTATGTGCTTTATGAAGTAAATGCCATTTTGCTGATATCACTGTTATGAAACATCATTATCAAGTGCCTCCCTAAAAGGCAGAAGTCTTATAAAAGAGGCTTGCGTGGTTGCTGACAGCTAACTCTCCATTTCTCCATAATATAAAATGTTTCTCTAAATAAAATAAGAAATAGCTCACAGTGTGTTTACCTTTGATGCTTAAGTGCATTTAAAAGCAAGTGATTTTGTACATTTGTACTCAAGTAGGAATATAGATATTAATTTTTACTCAGGTAAAGGATTTTGTACATCCATGTATATGTATTTATACATGTACATATATTTGTATATATGGAAGGAGTGTCGGTATATAGAAATGCATGTATATAAACTATCCCTTAAGTTAGAAGCCATCTAAATCCTTACCAGAACTGATAAAAAGGCCCTTAACTAGGACTTTGGCTTATACTTTCCATTATTTGGTAATGATGATTTATAATAGTGTTACAAAAGTCACTAACAGCAATACGAGGTCATTCATTTCATAAAACATCTTATCTTGCAATTACTTGTTCATAAAGTTTGGCTCTGTATGTATGTGATTCATTTTTTATGCATAAGTTATGAATTTCCCAAGTTTTCCTATGTATTGTTTCGTTGTAAGAAGTTCAAAAGGAGATACTTTCGTAGTGAAGAAAGTGCAGCTTTCACAGGCATACATCGAATGCAAAGAAGAAAGTGTTACTATTCTCTCCATCCCATCCAAGAAGCTAAAAGCTCTTAAAAGCTCTTAAACACTGAATGTGAAATGAAGGGAAAGTGCAGGATCTAAATGTTGCTCCAACTGCGACGCCATGCTGCACCAAATGGAGATTTACTCAGGCGTGCGCATTTGTCGCCCCCAAATGAATTTGCGGCCCCTCGCCACTCGACGTGAGGCTCCTAACAAGGGCGCAGTGAAACGATTACTGTTGTTCTCCAAACACTTAACCTAAAAGCATCTCTGTCTATATCACATGTATTATTCATCCTGTCACATGCCCTGCAACGCTGCCTTTTATTCAAAGGTACCTTATGCTTTCATGTAAGTTGGATGGGAGGGTTTCCATTTCAAAACAACTGTCTTTCTGGTGTGACTAACAGTGAGCACAGTGCAAACATTTGATATTGGGGGGAAGTTAAATGAAACATGTTAAATATTTTATCAGCGGATGTGAATGCATAAAAGGCGGCATTGTTAGCGTATCCCCCACAGAAATCACTAAACGCACTCTAGCTGCATGTTTCAGGGTTGTTTGTCTTCAGAAGTATGAGCTCTCTTATGTGTAATGGAGCCAGGGGGAAAGAATTGTTTATGCTAGCCTGCGACTTGCTTTGCTTCTGCCATCAATTGTGTTCACACTGCTGTGGTGCTTTCAGTGACATCAGGAAATATCATATTTATCTAGAGACAGCAGTCGGACTGAGGGCATCAAATCATATCTGAGACCTGTGGAATACCAAAGCAAGTTTACTGCTAAGTCCTCATTGGTGTCGTTCAAAAGTTCAACCCATGACTGAGACTGTGTTGGGTTGAGCCGCACATTGTTTTAAATGAATTTCATTATTTATGCACATGCTCACTTCTGTCTAAGTGCCTTTCTTCCTGTTACCCATATGCAGATGGCAAAACAGGGAATACAACAGCCCTGTGCAAACAAGTGCTCTGAAAATATTTACAGTTTTGATGCAGCTTAAATGAACGTGTTGTCTGTTGTTTAAGCAGGGGAACAAATCTTACAAATCTTAGTTCCTTTAGGAAAATTAGACTGCAGGAGTGTAATAATACACATTTTCACGTAATGTAAGAGGAGGTTTAATCGGTCATATATTTTTGTATGTTAAAAATGCTTTGAATTCACAGTGCTTTGTTTATTGTACATACCACACAGACTGGGTTGGCCTACATAAAGTTCTCAAAAATAATTGTGGATGTTTGATGTGCCCTACAACAAAGTCATCCTGATCCCATTTCAAACACAATGAGAGAACTAGCAAGTTTTATATTATGTATATGACTAATTTTGTTGACCTCTTACTTTTTTAGTATTTTTGAAATATTGGAGCAGTAAAATGCAGTGGAATATTATGAAATTCACTACCAGCCAAAAGTTTGCACACACCTCCTCATTCAGTGTTTTTTCTTTGTTTTTATTATTTTCTACATTGTAGATTGATATTGAAAACAAACAAAATGATGAAGGAACACATGGGATTATGCAGGAAACAAACCAGAATGTTTTGTAATAAGGTAATGATGGACTGTTGTTTCATTAACTTTAGTTAAATTAATTTACTTTAGTTTAGTTCTTGCCATAATGTGGAGCAGAACCGTACACCAAACATATTAATTAGGACCAAATATATTAATTAGGCAAGAAACTCCACTAATGAACTCTTGATGAAGAACACCTGTGTGCAAAGCTGTCATCAGAGCAATAGGTGATGTTTTTCAATATTAATTTACAATGTAGCCAATAGTAAAAACAAAGGAAATCGCTGAATGAGAAGGTGTGTCCAAACTTTTGACTGGTAGTGTATACTATTTAAAAACTTCTCCCTACCTTTAGTGTTTGTATTTTGTTTTATTTTTTTTGGGGCACACACAAACATTGCAGTTTAGGCCCCTAAGACAAAAAGTTGGGGCAGTACCACTCTAGAATTTATTCCTTCTCAGGTTACTCTAAAAGGGAACACTCCATGTCTTTGTTGTGATCACTTACAGTGTTGTGTTTCTTGTGAAAGACAACAAATGAGAGACTGTCGAAAGAAACAGTTTCCTTCCGTTATACCAGAAAACTTACAGACCAGAAACCAGGCATCAATGATGCAACCATTCCAGTGAAGTCTCTCAGGAGCCTGGGGGGGTGGTAGAATGCAACCCTCACAGACACAGACCAAAACTGGCAACTTAAGGGAGAAAAAAATCAAAGTTCTGGTCAGCAATGACAAGTCCTTATCTGGCAAGCCTGCAGTTTGGACCACTTTCATATCTGATGTGACCTCTGACAGTCTATGACATTCATATTACCAAAGAAGTTAGAGAGAAAAATTATCTCCTTCATAACAAAGTAGCTTGGACTTCTGCAATGTCTCAGCAGTATCATTTACATTTACATGTATGGCATTTAACAGACACTTTTATCCAAAGTGACTTGCATTCCCTAACTACAGGGGACAGTCTCCCTGTGGCAACCTGGGGTTGAGGATCTTACTCAGGGACCCAGTGGGGGAACGCAAGGGGTAGAACCCATGGCCCCTTGGTCCAGAGGTATCCTACCCACTAGGCCACCACCAGCCCATCAGCAGTGTTTGGGAATAGTGCACTGGAGCCGCCCATCTCATGGAAGAATGCAAATACACTAAAGTGATGCGGGAAATGACCAGGCTGATTCTCAAAAGAACAGGATAGGAGCAACTAGTCCCAGGTTTGTAACTGAGGAAAAAGTGGACCCCTTCACAGCCTGCCATGCAAGCAAAGTTGGGAGAGGTTGTAGTGGTCTCAAGACTTGGCAGTTTCACAGGCCAAACCAGGCAAGTTGACATTGGAAATGGGAAAATCTGCAGCACCACAAACTTACTTGGATGGATTTAGATGAGAAGGAAGAATGCAGAATTTCAGAATTATCAGAGCCCCCTAAGATGTGCTTCCCACCCCCAAAAACAGAGATGACTAGAGATGATCCATCATGTCTGCTCTGCAAAAAAACAGCAACTCTAAGGCATATCCTTACCAACTGTAAAACCAGTATTTCTCAAAGCCGCTACACCTGAAGAAATAGTCAAGTCTTCCAGCAACTGGAAAATATCCTGGAGCAAAGGATAACTAATGCCATTGTCCTATCTCTCAATACAGCTGCCTTCACTAACACCACTGCTTTTGCACTCCCAAAAGTTCCAACTACAAGGAGGGAATCAAACCTGCTAGACTCAGACAAGGAGTAGAACATGCAGGTGGATCTAGGGCAGAAGCTAATTTTTCTGTCAGCGATCATGGCAACAAATCATAGGCCTGATCTGATGTTGCTGTCTACCTCAGAGATTCCTATGCTTTGTGGAGCTTGCTGTGCCCTTTGAGGCAGAAATGGGTGAAGAATTTGAATGGAAAAGGCTGAAATATGTACACTTTGCTGAAGCAATGCAGCAGGAGAGCACACATGCTACCAGTAGAGGTGGGTTCCAGAAGTGTTGTGGCCAAATCAGTCACTGGGCTCCTGAAAGAAATGGAAATTTGAGGGTGTGCACTATGACAAGCCACCATATCATTGTCAGAAGCTGCCGAATGCAGAATCAACTGGCTTTGGATGAAGAGAAAGCCCGCAAACCTTGGGCTGAGGTGCCATTACAGAGGTCCAGCCTGGGCTTCTGTTTCCCAAAGGTTCTAGATACAAGGAGGGAATCAGCCAAGAACTGGCTATTAATGATGACAGAAAGAACCAGGACTTACCTATAATGCCAAATGTTCCAGCTGAGCCCTCCGGAGGTGTAGCGGCCCTATCAGTGAAACACCTGTGAGGATGGAGCTCACTTGATGGCCCCAATAAAGTGATTACCCCACCACCACTCAAAAAATCAAGGGACTGCTGATTATTGCGAGGGATAGTTTCATGAGGTCTTATGAGCATAACTATAACATTATGTTTCATGCCCTGTCAGCTAGATTGCACAATGAGTTTCAGATGTTATAGCAAGTAGTCGTATTTTAACAGACTGAAGTTGCGAGAAAAGTTCCAACCAGTAAACTGTCTCCCACTGTCAATGCTAACAATTCACAACTTTTCATCTAGCTGTCTGATACAAATTCATACAAGCTTGCAGGCACAAGATTCTGTTACTTTTGGCAGAGAAGAAAATGCTCAGTGGCATCACAAATCCACTAAAGTGAGAATTTTCTTAACAGCCTCTCACTTGCCTCTCAACTTTTTATCCCCCAAGCTTTGTGTCAGACATAGGTATCTTTACAAATGTAAAATAACCTGTATGCCCACACAACATTTACACACAGTTCAGTGCAAGAAGCGTTCCTCTATTCTTCCAGCTTTGACATATCATTAGTCGCTGGAATTCAATGTTACTACCACAGTGACTTCATTTTGTTTAGTTCAATGCAGCACTCTGTAATGCTACAGTCACAGGTGTTGGAGATCTGTACCTATTGCTAATTTCTTAACCTCATGTTTTTTGCTTGGTGTGTTGGGTCAAATCTAGGAAACGTCCCATGCTAGAGACTTAGGTCAGGGCCTATTTAGAAACCAAAGTCTAATCTGATTTTAAAAACTTGTTGAAGAATAATGAATTAAAAATGCACAGCCTCTTCCACAGCAAACGCAGTCATAAATAACTCGAACAACATGCAGAGTCATGCTGGATCACAGAAGGAGAGAACTGCTGGGTGTACTTTAGCAGCTTCATAATCTTCAAAGTAAGGAAAGATAAAATAACCCTTTATTAATCCCATGGGCTGGGAAATTAGCAAAAAATTGAAACTTTAACACATTCACCATAGTGAGGCAGTGGGCAGCCAACAATGGCACCTAGGGAACAGTGTGTGGGGATGGTACTTTGTTCAAGGGTACCATAGTGGTGCCACTGACAGTCCTGGGATTCGACCCAAAATCTGTCCAGTCACAGGGGCAACTCCCTAACCACCAGGTCACCAGCTGCCCCATGTAATATAGTATAAAAGCGTTACAGCCTAGCCTGTAGTGATGTTGTGGCCTTGCTTGTGTGTTCCTGTTATCTTTTGATTTGCAGGGTGAAAACTATCGGCAGGTGCTGGTAGTCCGCCTAATTGGCCCACAAGAGCTATAAAAGGGCTCCATCTTGTTCACCTCTCTCTTCTTGAGCATGCCTATGACTTTGTTTTCCTGACAATCTTGCATCATTTTCATCATTCTTATTTACTTTATTAAATTGCTTTAAATTTATCGGGATCCATGTATGGTCTGCCTTAATGCCTCACCCTAATTGCCTCACTTGGGCCTAACAAAAGTAATATGTTATAAAATTTTGTTTTGTAAAGGACATGTATATTGTAGTTGAGATAAACATTAGATACCTTTAGCAATGGTGGATTTCAACGGTAGTGTTACACTGATGAACTTCATTATGTGCATCTTTTGAGTGGTGTTGCATTTTGTTGGAAATCTGTTTTGCAAAATGCTTTTCAGAGTGTTTCCGAGTGTGAGTCAGCCATTTCTTTAAATGTCAACTGTTTCAGGAATTGTATTTAAGCGCTCAAGAAAAGAAAAAAACAAAGCTCTAATAGGAATTGCTTTTGCCCCATGAGCACACTCCACCAAAATGATGAAAGCATGCGAGAGCTTTTCATCTCCTCCAGCCCAAATCAGAGACAGCATCATGGGTTAGCACACTTCAGCACTGGGGCTACATCCCCCCCACTCTAGCTCTTGTCAGGATTAGATTTATTTTCTTGTTTGTCTTTTTTTTTTCCTTTCCTTTTTCATATTTGTTGCTTGCCTTTGGTGCAGGCGTATTTTGCTGGTGTTAGAGTTCCACTTGTGCCAGGAAGCTAAAAGCACAGAAAGTGAAAGAAAGGTGCTGATTGATGAGTTACTCAGATGCTCAGCGATACACTGCCTCGTTAATGCTCTGTTGATTAATGTCTTTTGCAGGCTCTAGTGTTATAGTATGTGTACATGCACTTTTATTATATTTACATTATGCATTTTGTTTGACATTCAAGAAATCCCTAGCTCTTCATAAAAAAAAAGCCATATGCAGTCCATTCATGTTCAACAGTTACATTTAGTATGATAAGCAAAAATGCAACAGAACTTGTTCTAACTGGTCTTAAGTATTATCTTGTACAGTCATACCTTGAAGAAAAATCAGTACATTTTTACAAATGTTTTTATTCAAAATAAAATTCTACTACTAGTGGTTTGTTAAAAATCAATAACACCTTGTAGCTGAAAGACCTACTTTAACAGGATACAACTTTTTACCCATACAGGTCTTTTTTTTCCAGATTTGTGCTTAAGCAACCTCAGAGAACCTCATTTCATATTTGGGAAATGTTCATGTTAACAGGGAGTTTAAAGGTTGATTCATTGCGTTTTTTTGATTTTTATTTTTATTTTAGAGCCACGGGAAATGACAAATAAAATCTACAGTACGAGCGTAGAAAGAGAATGTAATGTTGTGCTAAGCAGTTTGGAAACATGCATTGGCCCATTGGCCTGTGGGAGTAAGGTAGTCTTATGGGTTAACATGAATCAGTCAGTTGTCATTGACTTGTGGTGAGAGGGCTGTCGGTCAGTTAGGGGAAGCTTACTAAGGTCTTTTGAGCTTACTCAGAAAACTAAAGGTCATACAAAAGGTCATACTGGATTTAATTTAACCTTATAGCAGCTGACCACCAGAGAGACAGCAAAGAGTGGGTCCACGATAATTACCCTTGCATTTCTACAGACTGCTATTTAAATAATGAGCTGATGTGATAGATAAGTGCATTTGTGTGAGAAGCATTGTGGACATACCTGCAAAAACAGCCTTACAAAGTGGATTCTCAGGCACCAGACTAGTAAATGCAGTGCTACATAACACTAGTCATTATTCGTTATCACACCGTGCTGGCTGATGAAAGAAGACGGGGTGCTTCCAGATCCAAATCTAAAAGAGGACTGCTGAAAGTTTTGCATACAAGAGGAATAATCAGTGTTTTTTGAGTCTGCAAAGCTCTAAGATCCAGATAAGACTCATCAAAGTTTTATAACTGTCTGCCCCACACTACTCAAAAGATAGACAGAATAAATGAATGCATTTCATCCTCACATGAAAGAGAGTTGCCCCCTTTACATGCTTATCTAGGTGGAGACTCAATAGAATTAGAAAGTCATTTTCAGGCTGTTATAAATATACACCTGATCAGCCATAACATTAAAACCACCTGCCTATTGTTGTGTAGGTTCCCCTCATACCGCCAAAACAGATCTGACTTGTTGAGGCAAAACCTCCTGAAGGTGTGCAGTGGTATCTGGCACCAAGACAGCGGATCCATTAAGTCCTCCACGGTTTGGACTAGTTTGGCCAGCGTGTGTTACAGATACTCAAACTGATGGAGATCTGGGGAATTTGGAGGGCAAGTCCACACCTCAAATCGTTTGTCATGTCCTTCAAACCATCACTGAACCTTTGCACTTGGTGATACCGTTGGCATGAGAGGTGTACTTGGTTTGCAACAATATTATATGTTATATATACATTTTATATATCTACATTCTTCAGTCTACTTTTATTCCTTATAATTAAGCAGACTGTTCGCTCACTGCACTGAAAAAAAGAACTTTGCTTTAATTGTACTTGATTTTGTACCCTACCTCCACGTCACTGACGTATATTACATGAACACAATTATTCTTGAAAGAGTGCAGATGAATGGCTATAATTGTGTTGGTGGTTGGTGTAATTTATTTAATTCAGGTGGAATCAAGTTCATTCTATTTTTTTTTCCTTCCGATATTTCATTCCGATATTTTGACCTCTGTTCTGACCTGCACTCATTCAAAAAGCAATCCAGATCTAAAATAGGGAGCAAACTGCAGTTGAACTTCAATAAATCTTACTTATTAATGTTGAATGTTACTGTGCTATTGAATGTGACATCATGAATTTAAAAGGGCAGTTTTTGCCACTTAATTTCTCTGTATGGACTTCATAGACCATAAAGTGAACAACATATGATGACAGTACATTTTAACTTGCTGTGTCGTGCATCAAACTCTTCGTTTGGGGAAAAAATGTTTTCCATAACATGGAAAAATAAAATAAGTCCAATAGCACCACTTATATCTGAGTCTGGCGGTCTAGTTGGTAGGGTAAGGCAAACAATCTGGTGGCTTAAGTGTGGGAAGATTGTTAAACATCTGGTCTCACACTGTGTTTGAGACTTAAAAAAACAGCGTGGAATGGAATTTCAGCAGTGACCTGGCAAGTGTTGCCTGAGAGTCAGAATTAAAGAAGAGGGTGTAAGTGAGTGTGCCCTTATCTGTCAGAGAGTAGCTTGGCTTGTCCGAAGATTACTGTCCAAAACTTGGCACTTTGACCTAAAAAAAACGAGTGTGGAGTAAAACCAAAGACACTGAAAACTGTGAATTCTTTTCCCATCTCTCACTTCAAAGTATTGTTAAACAGAAGTGCAGCTATGACAGAACTTTTTTACATTACTATTCTCAGGCTGAATGTGAAGATATTCAAATTATTTTCATGCTGTGTTGTTCACGATATTTAAAACTGATATGTCGCTTGCTTCTATGTCTATAAGAAATGTTGAAAATAAAAATGTATGAACAGAAACCAGTTGGAGAAACAAAAACAAAAACTGGAAAGTAATAGCTTTTTGCCAAAACCAATGATGATGTTAAATCAGTGTGTCGGTTTAGCACAGGCATTTGTAAAAAGAAATTTCACAGCACTATTGACAACGTATATTATTGCATCACATTTCCTTAGCTTGCGTGCACTGACATGTTCTTGTGAATACAAACACAAATTCCTAATAGCTTTATTATCTAACTGATCTCAGACAGCCACCACTGAAGGTGAAAAGGTCATAGCACTCATAAAGTCTTTTCGGCCTCTAACTGCATCGTGGGTTCACTGAGTTGTGGGATTATTGCCAAAGTGCAATTTTCTATCTGTTTATTCTTTGAGGCAGCGGAACATGCTAACATATTGACGCCCAACTGTGCAAGCCCTTGAGCAAGGGTCATGAATTATGGAACGCAAAAGCCCATGGAAAAACGTATCTATGACTTACCTTGGAGGACCCTTCGTCATGATGATGTGCACATTATACTGATGACATGGCTGCTGTTTTGCTAGAGTTGATCCAGAGCAAGCCCTTGTCATAGTGTCTCAGGATTTTGATGGATATACTCAGTGGAGCAACCACAGCCCAGAAAGTGGGGATTTCAATAGGAATTGCTACTCTGTGAATATTTGGTTCTCTACATCTTTATAAAGCAGACTGTCTGTAAGATATGAACTTTTAAGAAATAATATGGAACAATAGCTCTCGGACTAGTCCTCAGAGGCCCCCTCTGGGCAGTTCCCATTTTTGCTCTAGCCTAGTTCCCCTCACAGACTTAAACCAGGTATTCAATGTTCTTAATGACTTTAGATGTGTTGGAAACCATCTTAGGTGTTGGGGGACCCTCGATACTAATTCCAACATATAAAACATGAAATGGAACTTGAAAGCTTGTTTAATGTTTGTCTTAAATTACTCCAAACTTCTAATGTTCTTTCAGCACATCTGCTCATTCAGCATTTCTTCTGAAATCAAAATTTTCGATAAGGAGCTTGTACCCCTTTGCTGCAGTGACAGCATCGACTGTGAGGATTTGACTGCATTCAGCCACTAGAGTAGCAGTAATTTCTGGTACTGATGCTAGATTAATAATTTTTGATCACAAACACCACTCCATCTCCATCAAATAGATTCATTAAAGATTCTCTATCACTCCAGAGAACTTGGTTCCACTGCTCCATAGCCTGATATACTTATTTGGTCAACAGTATCCATTAAGATTAAGATCAAAATTTAAATTAAAATTAAAGGGAAATTAAATGAAAACAACATGTTTATTTACAAAAAAGATTAAATATACACAATGCAACTCAATTCACAAAGTGTACCACGAAAAGCAGAAAATTAAAAGTATATTGACAAGGGTATGTACTGTAAATTGTCTTTAGAAACATTTGGAGGATAACAGCAGCATGTCTTTGTAGCAACATATCTTATATAGTAAATTTGGACTAAATGTACTGTAAAATTGTCTTAAACATTTGGAAGGGAAATGCAGCATGCCTTTATAGTGTGTAGGGGAAAATCAGCATGTACTATCAATGTATTCATTGCACCAGTGGAGAAAAGTGTCTGTTTGGTCTTATGGAGGGGTTAATGGTTCAATAAGGGGGGTGGAGAACAAGAATGTCCACAACATGCCTGATGCCACCAGGCGACCAAAGGGGGCTGTGCCCTCTTAGTTGTCTTTCCTGCCACCCCAGTGTAAGTTTTACTGTGCCAGAGTGATCTGGTAGCGAAGCCATGGGCTACAGATCAGGCGAAGTCAAGTCAAGTAGAGCTTTATTGTCATCCCAGCCATATACATTAAGTACACAGTGAGACGGAATATCGTCCTCCTGGACCATAGGTGCAACATAGAACACAACACAACAGCAGCACACTCAGACACATCAACAATGAGGGTAAAAAAAAAAGGGGGGGGTTATAGTATAAATATATGTTAGGGCTGGGTTTTTGGTTTTGAGTCTTTTATTTTGAAATGCGTGGATGTTTGTGTCGTGTGTCACTTTGTCTCCTGTTTTGTGTTTTAGCTTAAGTGATTGGGCAGTTTGATTGTTTTTTGTCTGAGAGTGTTTGCAATTTAAGTTCTTTGAGTTTGAGTTGTTTTTGTGGATCAACCCTCACACTACCTCGATGTCTCCTGCACGTGGCCCTGTCCTTATGTTTCTATGTATGTATTGTTTAGTGTTTTTCTGTTAGGCCCTTGTGCCTTTTGAGTTTCGTTTGTTAGAGTCTGTGTCTTTACATTAAAACCATCTAATGGAACCTGCATTTGTGCCTCGCCTCACTTCCCCCCGAGCACCAGATGTGACAATATAATACACAGTCACGGAAAAAAATAAGAGACATTTTTTTTTCTGGTTATTGCTATTTGCAATTCGTGGAAGTGTGTCTGCGTAAAATGTGCATCTCACTATTGTTTTATACACTATTGACCACACTTGGTTCAAAATTCCAAAAAAAAAAAGGTTGGAAGTTTTTTTTTTAATAATACATACAAATAATTTCTTATACCTTGACAATGTTAAACTGCGCAATCTTACATTATTTTACAATTGCAACAATTAAAATACTATTGCACTTACAACTCATATGGAGGCATTTATTTTTTACACAGCTCAGCCGTGTATTTTACACACAAATACACACACACACACACAAACTGCCACAAAAAGGGAATATATATA
>JBBIGA010000007.1:8012741-8037162 GCA_037576975.1 Alestes dentex
TTATATATATATTTTTTTTTTTTTTTTTTTTTTTTTGTTATTGTAAAACTGTATAATTGTAATGTAATTATAGCCGTACTATAATGTTGTATACAGTATACTGTAGAGTTATAATACTCTAAGAAGAAAGAAGTCTTCCTAAAACTACTAGGATGCAGTTTTGAATCTCTGCTCCTGTTAAAAACATGGTACTATTTCAGATACTGTAGTCCAGGGACATTCGGGGAACACCAGGAGGGACCAATCATATTTCAGAGAGGAGGGCAAAAGTTTTGCCACCCTTCCTAAAATACCACCCTGGATGACTGCCTAGTTTGCCAGCTCTGGTTGCAGCACCACTGAGGAGCAGTAAAGAAGAATTTAGCTGGATTATTTTTCTGCAGGTTTGGCATGTCTGAGACATACATTAAGGCTATTTGTGTCATTTGCACAGGGCCACACGGTGCCGTCCCCACACTGAATGGAGCGTAGGAGAGTCAGACACAACATATCACTTCCTTTCAGTTCAGCCTTGCTTGCTTTTAATGCCTGTAAATAGACCTTGCACATCTACCTAATGGAAACAATAGAGAGAGAGAGAGAGAGAGAGAGAGAGAGAGAGAGAGATGCCTGGCATAATCAGAAAGTCAGACAAAATTATTTTATCTTTTTTCTTTTATTTAATGACTATAGCAGTATAGTTGACTTTAGCAGTCATTTTTCTGATTTCAGTAGAATATTTCATAAATTCTAAAAATACATAAAAAGGCAAAGTAAATTGATGACCTAATGCTTTACTGTGTAAAAAGGTTTGCCTCTTCACCACTGTTAACTGCCCCGGTCACTTTATCCTGGCAGTGGGCCTAGCTCATAATCCTCACAGCCTGGGGTAATAAGCTATTTAGAAGCCTGTTGGTCCTTGTACAGATCTCTTCCCCTATGGCATGAGTGAAAACAGACTGTAGGAGGGGTTGTAGGGGCCCATGATGAGGCCAGAGGCTCTGTAGGCACAGGTTAAAGATCTCCAGCAGGGATGGGAGAGAGGCATTAATGATCTTCCCCGCTGTTCTCACTATCCTATTCAGCTGTTTCTATCCAGACATTGTGAAGTTTCCAAACCAGTCAGTGACACAGTAGGTCGTAATACTTTCAATGGTGCCTCTGTAGAGCATGGTGAGGGGCCAGAATGCGTAGGCTGGCCTCTTTGGGTCTCTGGAGGGGCTGAAGCTGCTGTTGAGCTTTTTTGACAATGGCCATGGTGTTAGTGGTTAAGGACAGATCATCTTCCAGGTGCACTCTCTCATGGTCATCGGCTCATGAGTGGCTCCATTCTATTGCCAGTGCATTTCTATGGATATTATACAACTGCACAATTGCATGAGCAGCTGAACTCATGTGTCAGCAATTAGTGCGCTTCAAAGTAGCTAATTGTACTAATTAGAACAAGAATGTCTGGATACTTCTGGATGACGTAGCTCTTATAGAAGGAATTGAGTATAGACGGCGAACCGAACATTACTTAATTTTAACTGCTGGACACATTTATTTAAAAAATTAAAATGGTTGTTTATTTGTTATTTCAAAATACTGTTGTTTATTTGTTATTTCACCTTAAGGCTTAACATGAGCATCAAAACAACGAAGAAACCTGAAAAAAACAAAACAAAAAACATTTAGGATTTATTCATTCCATCCATCCATTCATTATCTCAGTCACCTGTCCTTGAGCAAGGTCGGGGTGCAGGGGGGAGGTGCTGGGGCTTACCAGAGCAGTCATAGGGCAAAAGGCAGAGAAACACTGTGGGGAAACACACAGTCACCTAGGGGCAATTTAGCATGTCCAGTCCACCTGATGTGCATGTCTTTGGACTGTGGGAGGAAACAGGAGTACCTTGTGGAAACCCACACAGACAAAGAAAAAAGGGCAAACTCCACTGAGAAAGGACCATCAGCCACCCCAACCAGGAATCAGACCCAAGGCCTTCTTGGGATGTGTTCATGATTTTTTTTAATTTATTTAAACTTTGCATAACTGAACTGGATGTTACAGCAGTATACTCAAAAATCTTCAGACCAAAAGCAGGCCAAAAGCACGAGCTCAGCAGCATTACATCAAAAGTTGGCACCATATTAAAAGGCACTGTGGTGTAAAGTTTGGTGAGTTATTAAGTATGACATGCAAAAGGATTTTGTTCTGAGAAGAAGATACAGCTGATGTAAATTAAGAGACTTGGGACCCCACTCTCATCCAGCGTTGCTATGCTGTACCATTAAGGCGGTATTGATTAGTATTAATGATGCTTTTCACACATCACAGAAGTGCATTAGTCAGGAACAAAAGGCTGAGTGGAAGTGATAAATGTGCTTCTGAATAGCTGTAGCCATTCTGACATATTTCAGAGAACTAAATCAAAATAACTGTTAGATAGCTTAGTAATTGTCTCGAACGTCTGCAAAATGTACAGACTATTACGAGACGGATTTCTTGTCGAATGTCTAAACGTTAAGCAAGAAACATGCTCTAATTATTTAAGATCCATAAACCCTTAGAAAAATGTTTAGTAAATTTGTTTTAACAAATACAGGCGTTTTCATATCTCTGGCAGCAATCAAATTTTTCTTGGTCCAAAAATTCACATTGATACACCCTTAAAACTTAGATTCTTAAAAAAACTTGGATACAACATTGATGCCACTTAGATTCCTCAGAGGTACTTTATGAAAGGTCATAAGCCACAACATTAAAACCACAGTTAAAGTGAACACTGATAAGCCACAACATTAAAACCACAGGTAAAGTGAATATCATTAATAACAATGGCATCTTTTAAGGGGTGGGACATATTAGGCAGCAGCTGAACAGTGAGTTCTTGATGTTGAGGATTAGAAATTTAATTTTAAATTTAAATATCTTAGGGGTTTTGCCAGTTGCAGATTGCGATGGCTGGATGGCTGGGTCAGAACATCTCAAAAACAGCTGGTCTTGTGGGGTGTTTCCAGTAGGCATTTGGTAATATCTTTCCAAAGTGGTCCACGGGAGGACAGTCAGTGATGGAGAGGGTCATGGGCCCTCAGGGGCTCAGTGATTAGGCTGTCTGGTCTGAATCAACAGTATCCACTACAGCACACATTGTACAGCAATAAAATAGTGCTCAGATGCGAGTCTGCAGCTGCATGTTATGACTTTAGTGTTTATAAACCTTCTAGTTTTATAAAGTTTTATAGTTTTACAAACCTTCTAGTTTTATTTACAACACTAAAAATACAACACTGTATTTTTAGTATTAGTAAGCTGTGCTAAGTCGAGAAAGCTATTTCTGCAACACGTGCAATAGTCTTCCACGTGCCGGATTATGCGCAGTTTTATTCTTGGGTGCTAAATCACTTCATTATGTGTAATAGTCTTATCATGTGAAATATCACTAATTAGATCAATATTACTTTTATACAACTGATGTGCTATAACATACTTTTGACCACCATTTGTGTAATTCACTTCACTTGTATGTTTCATATTCAGTATTGGATATTTAGACTTTTTACTTTTTTAATTTTGTTCTTGTTTCTGTGTGTATCTGGGCTGTTTCACCCAGGAGCAATAAAGTTTTCTGTTTCTGACTCTGATATTGCTGATGATGAGAGAGGGGTGTCAGAACATGAAGTGATTGTTTTATTTAATCAGAATAATGGGCACTGTCACACTGCAAAAACTGTCAAGAAATACTCTGATGACAAAGGGGTTGACTTGGCCTTCCTCCAGACTGAGTCTGATTGAGTATCTGTGGGATGTGCTAGACAAACTAGCCCCATCCATGGAGTCCCGAAATCGCATGCCATGCCATGATGAATCAGATCTGTTTTGGTTGTACAATTTTAGGCAGATGGTTTTTATTTTATGGGCGATCAGTGTATAGAACCATGACAACTCAAAGTACCATTTGAATGGAGTTTGCCTTTTTCACAGTTAAATGTTCTATATAGCACTAACAAGGGAACTGCTACTGTCACAGGGTTAGAGGTGATTTTGTTACTATATGTAATTCGTTTGTTAACAGTTTATTGCAAAATGTCAGCTTGACAGGAACAGGAAAAAGCCAAAAAAAAATAAAAAAAACTCTATGGCATAAAATAACAAGTTCCTGTTTTTGACTCCAGTATTATTTCTTCATGATGAATATGTGATGCAGCTTTATTGAAAGTGTGGCTTCACTTTCTTCTTTCAGGTATTCAACTCCTTCTACAAATGCCTTTGCATTCCTGCATCACTGGAGGCGAGAGGAGCTGTGAGAAGTCCTTTTTTTTTTTGTTTCTTCTGTGGGGGGTCCGGTGTGTCTACCACAGGGCTCACTTCTCGAGCTTTTATGCATGGATGCCTCTAATGGTGCCCCCTCCTGAGCGGCCTACCCCCCTCACCAACACTCTCTTAAGCCCAAAGGTTTACTTTTGAATTTGGGTTTCCACCTTGCACATTAGAGGAATGTCAGAGCTGAACAAACACATTAACATCACAGCAGTGGCCTGTCAGACACTTGCTCTTTCACCCCCAAACTCCCATCCCTCGCCCTCTCCTTTTAAATCTATGTTTTAATGAATACCAAAGCCAGAGCCATGTCTTTTTTAGGCATGAAAATAAGAGAACAAGACCTGAGCTACACTGTCAGAAGAAGGTGCTACAAAGGAAAGATAAAAGCAGGATTTGTCATTTGAATCAAACCCCCGAATGAGGCAATAAGGGCTCGAATATGGTAGGATCCCATCTCCCACATACGCCGCCTGATATGCATATGCAGCCAGTACTGTTCTTACTAATGCTTTATTTTAAGGTCTAACAACAGAATAATTATTAGTAAGCAATTAATAATGCTTCATTTAACAGAAACATAGCATTTGTAGGCAAGCCACTAAATTTTATTTCAAATATGTGTTCAAAATGTATTTAAATTATGTTTGCATGCCCTGTTATTCAGAACTCATAAACAACAGGCACTCAGTTTCCCAGTGGTTAGTGGTACCCTGTGATAGAAAGTATATTAATACATGTGTAACACACACACGGGATATTCAAAACAAGACAGTTGAGGTGAAGACTGAAAGATACTTTTAGAAATTTGTCATCTTTTAACAAGGCTTGTCAACCCCAAGTTCATATAACTTTAGTAGAATTGAGCTAAATGAATAAAGAATTTCAGGGCAAGTCTTTTTAAAAAGATTTTGCAAGACTTTATTTTAAGAAGAAAGTGCTTATATAGAATTATCAATATCTTACCTTTAGTTCAGGTTCAGGTTCAAGTTCATTAATATAACATACACAAAAGGTCATTCAATGTGCTTTACAGAAATAGAATAAGATAATGGGAGAGAGCTGATTATTACACTGACTATCATTGTCAACTTGAATCTGCAAACATAACAATTGTATGAGGACTGAAAATGACATTTACTACCACATTGTTGGTTTCTGTAATTTGAGATAATTATTGTGGGTTCGTATTCCCTAAAAACATAATGAAATTTAAAATCTTAATATAACACTAAGAGTGAGAAATGGCTTGAATTTACCTCATCAATGTGTTACTGTTCATCATGTAAAATGCTCACAATAAAACAAATACTGCTGTTGTTCATTTAAACGTTTAAATAATATGAAGTAAAGTAAAATGTAATAGAATTTTTGTTATAGTAATTGTCAACGGGTAGACACTCATTTTGTATCAACAATAATGCTACATCGAACAGTATAAAAGTGAGCTATGTTTTTCTTTTAAGTAATCGGGTGGCTTATAAGTCTGAAATAAAAACTCTAGTACTTTACAAAAAGACTTCAGCTTGGGAGCAGGTAGACACGGACTCTGCTTAAACCATAGTGCAGCACTCAGTAGAGCCGTGCACACTGTGGGGTGTGATTAGTGACAACAATGTACTTATTTCAGGTCATGTCTCATAGAACAGTTTCAACAAATTTGAGCAAAGAGTGGACCACAGCTCATCAGTTAGACTTCACTCTCCATGAAAACGCTTGAAGCACTCAGAGTGGAGAGATGCTTCACACTTCCCACATGCAAATATAGTGCGCTTGTCACACCACCTGCATCTGTGGAAATGGGTCCCAATGTTCACATGACAGTGAAGTTTTTCTATCAATTCTTGCAGAGTCCCGAGTGGCGAGTTTTGCAATCGAAGGTCTTCAGCCAAGGCCTAGAGGTAGTTTTCCATATCTGTTTTGGAGATTCAGGGACACAGATCGTTAAAAGGCCGAGATTCACGGCCAACAACATGTCTAAACAGCAACCAGCTATTCACCACCACACTGTGAAGGGACTGAGAAAAACCTGGTCTTTAACCTTACTGAAGTCCTGTATCTCAAGAACAGTGTCACAAATTTATGCTTTCTATGAGCAAAATATATATGCAAGATTACAGTTCTCACTGTAAAGAACATACATACAAATTATGATCATTCTGTCTGTTAATTAAGGTTTTGCTTACTTCTTTTTGTAGAAGCCTGAGGAAGGTATTGTCTTCCAGGAGTGCAAGCAAGAGGTAAACTGATCTGGTCATGTGACCTTTCACACTATTAACATGACATTGATGAATTCCTAACCCAAGGCCAACAAAAAATGTGGTTATAACCATGACCAGTGGGATTAAACAGGTGAATTAACGTATTAGTCATCAAAACTCATTTCTATTAGTTGTAGTTCTTTTATAGAATACAGTATTTACACTTTATATAAATCTATTTATAACAAATTTCTAAAACCGCATCCAAATCATATTTTACTTGTGGAATACAAATGACTTACTAATAGGTACATCATTTTTAAGACCTTTAAACAGACCTTAAAATAAATTGGCCTCCAGTTCTCTTGAGTAGGGAATGTCCAGGTTCTTCCTCATTGTATGCAGATCTTAGCCAGATAATAATGTTTTATTTTGATTTTCCACCGTTGATGCACGACCCCACAGTTTGTAATAAATTTTGAAGGTGTTCTCTCGCGTTTTGGTAGGCGAGTGCATTTTTACACAATAGCATCAATTCAGAACGCATAAATAACCAAGCTATGTTTGTAACAATAAAAAGAAGCAGAAAAGAAACAGGGTTTCAGCTTTTTTTTTCAGGAACCAACATTTTCACTGATCAGATGGAACCAGGTTGAAGTAGTTATTTTTTATTGTAGGTTCCAGTATATTAACTGTTCTATGTAGCCATTAGTATTAATTGTTCTTTGTCGTCACTTTGTGTATGGATGAGAAGCTCTCTGCTCTTTAAACGTTCAGTGTTTCTGTGATGTAAATTGTACGTTGCATTTCTCCATTCTCTGTTTGGATTGTCAGGCAAAATAAACAAGAGCCGACAAAAAGGTCCACCCATAATGACATCGCAATTCATACACGGGAGCGAAAAAAAGGAAACACAAACTGTTCATTTCATGAGTGTACGAGATCTACAAAAAGGTTGACTTTTTCCTCACATTTGCAATTACGTTTTGCCGGTGCACAACATCACATTGTTTATTCCTGCAAACCAGAACAGCCTCTCCTACTTCCTTTCTTCCATCAGAGTGCAAAATGGATGTTTTTTTTTACCTTTGGGTGCTACATTAAGCTAGAGGAAAGTAGAGGAAAGTTCTAAAAGTGGAAATAATATTGCAATTGCATTATGAAATGCAGCAAAGGAATCTACTGAGCTTTGCCTTGCACTTAACGTTTCTCTTTTATGCTCCAGCAACATTGCTTACACTGTTGACTGCATTTAAACCTCTCCAGTTTGATTTGGAAAGTAAATGCTCATTTCTTGAGACTCTCTCCAGATAATTCCAAGACACTAAAAAGAAAAACAATCAAATGAAAGTGTTTTGACTGCTTTCAACATATTCACATTTGCTTAGATGGTCTCTCATCTCTCAGTCAGCAGGGCCTGCATTATAAAGGATGAAACTATAACGTCATCGCTGTTTTAATTGCATTCTGGAGAGGAGGCGCGGTGCTCCCATCATTAAAAGACTGCTGGCCGCCATCTCGCTGAGGTTTTTGTGGTGTTTTCCTTGAGGAGTTACAAGTCTTGTTAGTCAGGCCGAGATGTTGGAGAGGAATGCCAGCCTGTGTGCCAGTGGCTCGTCCTAGTTCGAACAAAGATGAGATTTTACATTTTGTGCATCGACTCAATTATGGCGCAGTGACAAAGGTCGCGTTCGGAGCCGATCCAGCTCAAACAACCAGCGCCTCCCTTGAATAAGTGAGGACTCTTTGTCCCTGCACCCCGGAGCCATGAATACATTCCCTCACGCCATTCTGAAATGCTCCCACCTCAGCGCCAAGCTGCCGTAATGATGTCGGACAGGCTGGAAGATACCTGCAGCCCTCAGGCAAAGATTACTCATTCTGAGCTGGAGAGAATTGTTTTGTTTTTCCTTTCCCCTCCCTTTCCTCTCACTCTGCACCAGATGTCTTTTCAATGCATTTTCTTTTTTACTTCTTTCACATCCAACAAGTATTATGTTTTAAACATCAGTTACAGTGATTTCAAATCACAGTGAGGGTGAGACAAACTCTAATCTCAGAACTTGCATACAATCTCATTTGCGGTCATATTTCATGCACAAATTAATCCCACAAAACTGACAGCTCCATGACGTGGCTACATATGGCCTTGTTCATAGTACACAATGGCATTAAGGAATGCTATTGCTATTCTTCTCGGTAATCCCTAGAGCTTTAGCTTGGTGGATTGGGTTAAATCCAGGAAGTGCCCAATGCTATAGGCTGATTTCAGGAGATTAACCGCACCTGGAAGCTAAAGTCCAATCAGATAGCGTTTAGGAAAACGTGTGGAATGAAATGTGGTGGTGAAAATAAAAAGCATACAGCTTCTTCCACAGGAGGGCTGCCCATGCCTTTAATGACCTGTCACTAAACACTGTCATAAAGAATTCCTGCAACATGGAATAGTCATGTTGGATAATAGAATGAGATGAAGTGCTGTGTTTTGACAGTTCCATAATTTCACCAGAAAGTTAACTCCTCACACCTCAGACTTATAATCACAACGGTCACAATTACTCGATTAAAACAAATAATATTTAATACAATATAATTCTTGATGATTCAGCTTAAAGTGCTTGATTAATCATAAAAACAATTGCTGGATTACTTCATTGCTAAAATGACTGATTGTGACAACTCTAATCAGTTATTAATATTATTTCACAATGAAACTATGTTTTTGTTTTGTTTTGTTTTGTTTTTAAAGGCAGTAAAAGCTTCAGTCTGACTGTTCCCTGACCACTGAGCAAACTGAAGAGCACCAAGCCACTCTTCCATATAAATACCACTCAGTAGGCCTTTCCTTTGTAGTCTCAAAGCTACACCACATCACACCACGGTGTCACGTGTCTTGACAATACAGTTGTAACCCAGTCAAAGTGTAAACAGTGTGGAAGGCAAGGAGTAAATAAAATAGGAGATGAGAGCTTGCCCGAGTAGATTAGCATCTGAGGAGCAACAGAGAACCGTTGCATGTCCCAGTTAACTTTAAAGGAGGAACGTGTGACAGCTATGATACATTACCAGTGGAAACCAACAGTACCTGAAAGCGATCAATCTTCACTTTAATTCAAAGCTGCTCACTTCATCATGTTGTCAAAAAGCTCGGCCGCTTAGCTTAATGTAAAGGCATGCCGATGGCTAGAGCAAGCCAGATCCCCGCAAAAAAAGATGATCGATTATCTAATGGCAGAAGAGATGCCATTGGAATCTTTTAGTCTGAGGACGACTTTGATTAATCATTGTTGACATTTCGCAAGTCAGACCCAAAACGAAATGAGCAGTCTGTAATGTTGCACTTTTGGATCATCGTAGACCTCAAATAGTGTTCAAGGGATAACCTTTATGAGGGGCAGCAGAAGTCATGAAATATGACATTGGTTGGGTTCAACGAGTCGTCGTCTAGTAATTTTTTTTTTTTAAGTATAGTCCACCAACGTCAGTTTTGTTCCTAGCTTGCTGCTAGCAGGAGATGCTAAATTTTGAAGTAAATGTGCACTGTGAAAGATTTTTGTTGTGGTTTGGGTTAGTCTGTCTCAGTCCCAGACCTCCTGCCCACAGATACACTTTCAAGACTCCCTACACACCAGAGTCTCACCTCTCAACTTTAAACATTCTGTATCTGGCTCTGTGTTCACACTTCTGTGCACCAGCAGTCCAATGGGAAACAAAAAAACATTCCTGCTACCCAGTTTTGTAAAGTTATTCTTGAACTTTGTTCATTGGTAAGTAGTGAGTATATTAATGAGACCCTTGCATGCTACTCACTAATGAACTTAATTCCATTGTTTAGCTGAAACAATGAAACTTTGAATGGTCGTTGTACATGTCAGGCAATTGAACTTACAGCCTGAAGAGCTATGAGGTAACATCTTTCAGTGAAATTGCTTTCACCTAGGGCAATATTTCCATTCCACAAAAAAACTCTTTAGCAGAACTACTGTCTTTTGTTCTCTCCTCCTGCCTGTTCACTTTACCACCACTGTATTTCAAGTAATGTCCTCATCTGATCCCCTGCTCCCCACAGTGGATTTACCAGTTTATGCAACCCCTACCACATGGTTCAGGGGTACTGTGTGGTGTGTGAGGAGTTTTACTATCTCAAAGTCATGAAGAGGGGTTTGAAGCAGCCTTATGAGACCACAAAGATCTTCCAAAACAGAAAGACTCCAACAAACTCCATCATGTTTACAATATCTTAATGCAATAATAAAAATGACAAACGATCCATAATACACATCCTTGTTTTGAATGTTACATTGAAGGCATGATAATTGGCTGCTGTAAGTGAGTAAATCATGTTGTTACGACTGTTGACTGAGGCTGAAGATGAAAAATATGTTTCACTGTTGTATTTGTATTTGTTTAGACTTCAGAGCAAGGTGAGATTCACTAAACAAGCTTTTTATTCTGCGTGAGTGAGAGAGAAAGATAACACGTACGTCTGTGTATACACTACCTACTCCTCAAGCTCGGGGCACAAACTGCTTTGGTGTGCATGAGCTTGATTTATTTGTTCAATTTTCCCTCATTTCCATCAGACTGATCAGCAGTGTGAAATGTGCGGCATCATAAGGCAGTAGGAAATATAATTCAGCTCAGATAGGAAGCATAAAGAGACCTCTCCACATTTTCCTTACTGGAGGATGAAATGTGACTCAGTTAGGCCTGTTTACAGCTGCACACATTAAACAGAAGCGAGATGTTCTTCATAAACCTTCGGTATCTCCCAGTCACCCAGGGAGAGTTCTTCTTGGTGCCTTTTTTAAATTATGGCATCTATATCAAGATACATTGTGTATTGTGATTGTGATAGTTACAAGAATATTGATTTGCCAGTGGCATCCTATGGGATTTGTTTGAATAAAACATGTTTTGACTGGTCATGCTGTGTCCATAGCAGATTTGACCTTTTGTGATTTTTGATTTGACAGTGAGAAGCACATTAAACAGACAGTATGCAAAACAGTATGGGGATAATCAGCTGGCTTTGGATGTGTTTGTGCCATTTCACCATGGAGATGGTAGGTCTGATGTTGTAATAAAGTATATTGAGGTGTATTATTAAATTAATGCTGGGCAAAAATAACATTTTATCACATTTATCACATAGTTTATCACATATACACAAAATCAAATCATTCAAAAGTAGTGTATTGCGCACCTTTATTTTTAAAGTGCTGCTATATGAATAAAGGTACAGTAACATTTGGTTTGCAAACACTTTAAATAAATGAGCTTTTTAAGAGCAGTGTTTCCTTTAACACAGCTACAGTTAAATGTTTCTTGTAAATGTCAACTTAAACAGTAATGCAAAGAACCCAATAATTTTTTGCACTAATGCCGAAACTGCAAATATCCACATTTTTTTTTTTTTTGCTTTTCTGACGTTGGTTTGCAAATGCTTTAAATAAATGAGCTTTTTAAGAGCAGTCTTCCCTTTAAAACAGCTACAGTTAAATGTTTCTTGTAAATGTCAACTTAAACAGTAATGTAATCAAATCAAATATAAAACCCAAGCTATTTTCTACTACAGGACATTCACGTTTTATCTAGGTTGTTATAGAAGTTACCCTCACGAGTCCAGAGCATGGGGGGCGAAACCATTACAGCAGCTGCAAATAGGGACTAACTCCATTTAAAAGTTTTTTTTATCTAAATGCAGTGTTCTTAAAGTCTTTTTTTTGTGTGTGTGTAATGGTTGGATGTCCCAATACTTTTGTCCATATAATATGGACAAAAGTTATGGGAGCACTGTACGTGTCGGTTTATATCTATACTGTGTATATATATATATATATATATAAAACCCCAACTTTCCACTTTAACGTGGATCAGCAGTCCATTGCGGATTTTTTCTGAGAACCCAATCATTTTTCGCTGAAACCCCGCACTAACGCTGAAACTGCAACTATCCGCATTTTTTTTTTTTTTTTTTGGTTTTATGTCTAGGTTTGAAAATAGCCAATCCGAGAACACTATTTATTTCTACTTGCTGCTGATTGGCTGCAGCCCTGTGACGCTGCAATCCAGAATTTCCCCCTTGGGGCATCTCGAGGGTACTTGTGTTTATTACTGTATTTACCTGCTTATGCCAAAGAAAACGCACATGCATGAATTACAGTACATTCTATATAGGGGTAACATCGGTATTTACATTCTAGCACAGGACTTCAGTGTACACTGTACAGTACGGATACGGGTTTACCATTTTCTTTAAGGGTAATGTATTAAGCTGAGTTTAAAACAAAATTAATGTGCTTTGGGAGCATATTTGGGGGCATATTCAGGGTTTACAATATAAAAATAGGCATTTTTAGGCATTCTTTTTTGCCACATCACAACATCGCGGTTTTTCACTATACACAGGTGCTTTTGGAATGTAAAATGAGCAAGCAATAAAAGCATGCATCAAAATTGGATCATGTTGATGTGTTCATATATGAAGGTTTATAGATGTAGAAAGGAGTTCATAAGTCATCTGGACTTGGGTAGAGAGTTGAAGACGTTCCGTCTCTCATCCAAGAGACTTTATCAATTCTGAAATTCAGAAATTCAGAATTGATAAAGTCTCTTGGATGAGAGACGAAACGTCTTCAACTCTCTACCCAAGTCCAGATGACTTGTGAACTCCTTTCTACCTCTGAGGTACCCTTGAGCAAGCTACTGTCCCCACACACTGCTCCCTGGACGTTGTGTTCCTGGCTGCCTGCTGCTTCACTTGGTGAATGGGTTAAATGCAGAGGAAGAATTTTGTGCTGTTCACGCTGTGTTCTGTGGTGTGTTCATGTATGACAGAATGGTCACTTTCACTTTTTTTTTTTAAGTCATGGATGAATGAGTTGACTGGCCTGCACAGAGCCCTGACTTCAAACTCCTTCAACACCTTTGGGATGAACTGGAACAGAGATTGTGAGGCAGGCCTTCTCATCCAACATCAGTACCTGACCTCATAAATGCTCTACAGAATGAATGGGCACAACTTCCCAAAGAAACACTCAAAAATCTTGTGGAAAGGCAGGATGGTGGAAGTGGGGCCTGAAACAGGGATGGGATAACACTTCCTAGGCCTACTGGTGCACAGTAATGTAAACAAAAATCACATTTTGACGGAAGATTACAAAAAATAATTTTGTCTTTGGATGAACAGGAAACAAACAGTTAGATTTTAAACAAATATTTCAGCAGACGTTTTACCAGATAACATTTTGTTCCAGAATGGAGAAGGGTTGTATTAGCCAGTTCTGATTTTTGGATAGGGTTGGAATCTGCACATGATCCAGATAGTGAATAACTGAGCGAATGACACAGTGTGCAAATGACTGGGTGAACGACTGAGTCCACTCTGTAATGGCCAGGCTAACGTGAACTGGGCGCAGTGCCGCTGTGTGGGTGTGTGGCGTGCTCTGAAAGGCCAGATGGTAGCAGTGGCTCCGGGAAATGGGTTAGATATCACTGGGGTCAGTGATGTGTCTATGGCCCTTTACTCCTCATCAGCCGCAGTGCGCTGACATGAGGGGTACTGCTCTTGGAGCTGGAAATTTCACCACAACAGATGCAGTAAAAAGTACACCTAGTCATCGGTACTGCATTGCATCTCAAACCTAGTTTTAAAATCTGACTGTTATGTTGCTTGGCTATTATACCCTGATATTTATATTCATTCTCATGCTCAGTCACTTTTTTACATTTTGATAAATGTGGTTAAATCACTTTGACTTATGGCTTATCGCTTTTATACACTGTAAAATACAAAAACGAGTTCGTCCAACCTACAAAGTGACCACGTTGTAACAAACAGTTTAACTGGTTTTATTCAACTCAAATAAACAGTTTAACTGAACAAATAAAACCACTTAAACCGTTTTAATCACTAAAATGTACAGCACGTTTTATTTCTCATAGACCAAATCAGCATATATTTAGACAAATGGTGGGCTACATATCCACCAGTGAAACTGGCTGCAGTGTACTCCACTAACTGCGATAAAATCAGTGTAATGCATGACCTTAAGCAGTGTATCCACATTGTTTTTCATGAGATCTCTGCACTGTGAGATTAGGGCCAAAATATCCAGTGGGGAAGTAACATTTATTTTTGCTTTTGGCAAAGTCAAAGAAAAATGGCTTACTCTTGTAGGTATCGTTTAGTGTCTTCTCCTGTAAATTATTGATACATTATGGACAACGCCATGCTTCCAACCTTTGGGGAAGGAAGCTGTTATAGCTGCAAAGGGGGGACCAACTCAATAACAGCTTCTCCAAACTGTGTCCACAAAGTTGGAAACATGGCGTCTAAAATGTCTTGGTATGCTGAAGCACTAAGATTGCCCTTCACTGGAAGTAAGGGGCCTAGCCCAAACCCTGAACAATAGGTGTGTCCCAATATTTTTGTCCATATAATGTTAGTATACACTGAATATCTGTATATACTCACTACTATACTAGTGTAATTTGCCCAGACTGGGTAGATCTACCATAAACATGGATATAGTAACGCATTCTATACTTTGTATGTTGTTCTGGAGAGAATTCTTCCGTAAATATTAACATTATCAATGAATATTAATGGAGCAGTTTGTAGCCTGTTCGGTTTCTACAGTTAATTAGAATTGTTATAGTTGTTAATAAAATATTCTATGAGTTCCTTGGTTTAGACAAACCAGGTTTTTACTTGGGTATGTTTAGTCCAATGCTGTGTCATTGACTTCATTATATGCCAATTTCTGGTCCAGTTAATGCACTAATTTTAGCTCAATAGCAGTTTTATTGGAAGCATTTGTAGGCTGCTAGAGATTACCTAATAATTTATTAATCTTTTGGTTTCTTCCTCAGTGGTCTAAGAAAACATTAACTCTGTGAACAAGTCCAGCCAGGTATGCATGGAGGCAGTCTAGGATGTTATCTACACAAGCTCCAGTGCAAAGCTAAATAATCAAACTCCAGACACCAGGCATGTCTTGTCTGGGTTAGGGGAAGCTGTGTTGACTTTTGGCTGAACTATTATTTTAATAGTTTGGAGCACACCAATAGTTGCAGCTCTAATCACTAGCTAAAAAAAGGTGCATGCTAATAGGAGAGTTGTGCAATGTGGCCTAGACCTCAAGGCCCAGTGGGGGTCAAGAATCTTCGGCTGTGAGGGCTGCGGAGGGAGGGGCTTTTTAACATGCACTTCATCTCTCCTTTGACCTTCATCATCTTGCATAACCCGAAGGAAGCATGAGGCGAAGGCCGTCAGCGGAATGCTGATCAACCGAGCGCATCCAAATAAATTGACACCAACAGACAAATGAAGACGAATATATTCATCGCCTGCAGGAACAAGAGCTATCACACGACACGTGCACTTCACATCCTTATACTCAAAATGAAGACTTTTACAAATTTGTTTATTTCCACATTTGAGTACTAATATTTAGCTCTTTATTTAGACTGCGCTAATGACGAGCATCATTTTGTTGGCTTATGAAACTGAATTGGGATATTTTTATACTAAGCAGGCCTGTCAAGTGCTCAAGGCTTCATGGTTGTCAGTTTTTTGATTGACGTTCCCCACACAACTCTGTACATGAAATTAATTTTTGTTTTCTTGACAATTATGCCATCTGAATAGCGTATTTAAATCACTGTTCTGTAACCGTTCTCAGCTGGCAGTCCTGGACAGTTACTTATTTTCCACACTGCAGTCAAGTGCTTGTGAAAGCCAAGGCAGGGAGACGTTACCATGAGCAACCAAAGCACTGATGCTGATGAAAACGACCACTTCTGGTAATCATCCCAAACACACAATAAGAGACTAGAGAACTTGGGCTTTTTTCCCCGCATGCATAATTTGAGTGTTTGAAAGTGTTTGAGTTGCAAAACCTTAAGCACTCCTTCAGTTCTGGTGCCATCTAGTTCAGGAGGATACCATCTAGTTCTGGGTAGAAAGTACTTTTGTCCTCCGGGATGGCATGGCCACGACCAGACGCCGTCCTGACCGCTCTGCTCAGACTGTGCTCTTTTTTTGTTTTTTATTTATATATTGTTTTGTTTCATGTTACAAATTCAGCTGGTTTAATCGTTCATGATAGCAGAACGCTTCTCAACCTCGGAAAAACTTTGCACGAGTAATTTCGGACACTTTTAAACCCGACCCATTCTGGCCAACTGAGATCCTGTGGGCCTCTGACAACAAAGGACGTGACGCTTGCCCGAGGCGCAGAACAAAGAAACGCCAGGGGACACGTGTTGGCATCCGAAACAGGCTGAGACAGCAAGTGCATCGAGCACCACTGCCTAGTATCCTGCTGGCTAATGTACAGTCATTGGAGAACAAGCTGGACGACCTGAGGGCCAGAGTTACTTTCCAACAAGACTTGAGGGATTGTAACATTCTGTGCTTCACTGAGACATGGCTGACCCCCACCATGCCGGACCGTGCAGTAACTCCATCGGACTCATTCTCAGTGTTCCGCAGGGGTAGGACGGCAGAGTCGAACAAAACCAAAGGTGGACGAGTGTGTTTCATGGTCAACAGAAAGTGGTGCAATGTCAGGAGCATTTCTACTCTGGAACACCTAAGCATTAAGTGTCACCCCTTCTATCTGCCCCGTGAGTTCACTTCGGTCATCACCACAGCGGTCTACATCCCACTCCGCGCGGACACAGGTATGGCTCTGTCTGACCTACATGATGTGCTGAGTGCATTTCAAAACAAAGATCCAGGCACAGCCCTCATTGTGGTAGGAGATTTTAATAAAGCAAACCTCAGACAAGTTATGCCGAACTTTTACCAACACGTTACGTGTCTGACGAGGGGAGCTAGAACTTTGGACCATTGTTAAACACCATACAAGCAGGGCTACAAAGCTGTTTCACAGCCAGTTTTTGGCAAATCCGACCACAGCGCCATTTTCCTCATTCCTCAGTATAAGCAACACATACCTAGGGAAGAGGTGGTCACCAGGGAGGTGAAACGCTGGTCTGCCCAATCAGATGCTACGCTGCAGGACACGCTCGATGACGTAGACTGGGACATGTTCCGGTCATGCGCGAACGACATCAACGAGTTTACGGATGTAGCTGTTAGCTTCGTTAGCATGCTAGTGGAGGAGATCAGCCGCACAGTGAGAGTCAAGACGTTCCTGAACCAGAAACTGTTGGTGGACAGATTCATCCACACTGCAGTGAACGCCAGGACCGCCACGTACAATGCGGGTCTCACCACCGGCGATATGAGCACCTACAAAGCGGCGTCATACAGCATCTGGCACGTGGTGAGGGATGCCAAACGTTGGTACCAGAAGCGTCTGGAGTCTCACTTCTATCAATGCAACACACGGAGCATGTGGCATGGACTGCGCACCATCATGGACTACAAAGCCAAGGACACCGTAATGATCAATGCCAACTCTGCATTCGCCAACCAGCTGAACGAGTTCTTTGCCCATTTCGAGGTTAGCCAGGTGGCTAGTGCTTACTGCAGCATGACAACAGAGGACGGTGATGTCATCAGCAAGGAACGCATGTTCAGCATCACAGAGCATGACATCCGAGCGACGCTGAGGAGAGTGAACATCAGGAAAGCAGCTGGACCAGATGGAATTACCAGCCGTCTGCTGCGCTGCTGTGCTGACCAGCTAGCAGGTGTGTGCACTTCCGTCTTCAATGAATCCCTGGCAAAGTCCGTGGTCCCCACATGTTTCAAAAGATCCACCGTAGTACCCGTGACCAAGAACAACAACCCCTCATGCCTGAACGACTACCGGCCAGTCGCACTGACTTCGGAAGTAATGAAGGTGTTTGAGAGGTTACTGAAGAACATCATTTCCTCCTCCATCCCAAGCACCACAGACCCGCTCCACTATGCCTACCAACCCAACAGATCCACAGAGGATGCCGTCTCCCACGTCCTGCACACCACTCTCAGCCATGTGGACAAGAAACAGGGTAACAATGTGAGATTGCTGTTCGTAGACTACAGTTCAGCGTTTAACACAATAGTGACAGGTAGACTGTTCACAAAGCTGAGGGATCTAGGACTCAACAGCCGTGTGTGTGAATGGGTGCTGGACTTCCTCACTGGTAGATCTCAGGTGGTGAGGGTGGGTAGGTGTGTCTCTGACAGCATCACCACCAATACTGGAGCACCACAAGGGTTCGTACTCTTGCCACTGCTGTACTCCCTCTACACTTCTGACTGTGTGACCACTCATGGCTCCAACACCATTGTGAAGTTTGCTGATGACACAGTGGTGTTTGGCCTCATCTTCAACAATGATGAGACGGCCTACATTGACGAGGTGAAGAATCTGGCATCATGGTGTCAGGACAACCACCTCCAGCTGAACGTCGGCAAGACCAAAGAGCCGGTGGTGGACTTCAGAAGGAGACAGCAGTGTGACTACGAGCCCCTCGTCATCAACGGAGCTCCAGTGAAGAGGGTGCTGTCCTTCAAGTATCTCGGTGTCCACATCGTCCCCACTCCCCTCATAGCCCCCACTACCCTCATAGCATTATCACATCATTACCATAAGGGACTCATATCATATTCATTTCCATATTTAAGAAACTGTTGTACTTCATATCATAGCTGATTTATTATTTCATCACACGCTGCTACACTGTACATGCTGCTACACTACTGCTTATATTACTCTGGTCACTCTGTTTTATATTACTCTGGCCACTCTGTTAAATTATTCTGTTTACATTACTCTGCTTGCACTGCTCTGTTTTACATTGTTGTGCTAGTATGGCACAATACACTTTAACATTCCATTTGCACATTGTACACACTGCTGCTACATTTGTATAATCACATATTAAAACCTCAAATTTATTAGCTTACATTTCATCTCTAACTTGTGGTGCTCCTTGTTTAAGTTATTTACTTTTAGATTGTTTTAGAAAATTTCAAATAGTTTACATTTTTTAATTGTACTGACATTTAGACTTATATCTACTTGTACTTATTTCTTTACTTATTTTGTGTTCAGAAAATTTCCAGATTTTATATTTAAAATGTACTTATTGTCTATAATGTTTGCACAGTCAAAAGGACCGGTTCAGGATACATTTCACTGCATGTTGTACCTGTATGACTATGCGTGTGACAAATAAAGAATCTTGAATCTTGAATCCAACAGGGACTTTAATGACATTGCATTCACATACATACACTTTAATATGGAGTTGGTTCTCCCATTGCAGCTATAACAGATTCTGCTCTTCTTGGAAGGATTTCCACAAGATTTTGGAGTTTCTGTGGGGATTTGTGCCCATTTATTCAGTAGAGCATTTATGAGGTCAGACACTGATGTTTGATGAGAAGGCCTGACTCGTAACCTCTGTTCCAGTTCATCTAAAAGATGTTGGATGGGGTTGAGGACAGGGCTCTGTATGGGTTAGTCAAGTTCTTCCACACCAAACTCATCTTTATGGACCTTGTTTTGTGCACTGGGCTGCAGTCATGCTGCAATAGAAAAGGACATTCCCCAAACTTGAAATCACGGCGTTGTCCAAAATGTCTTGGTATGCTGAAGCATCGAGATTGCCCTTCACTGGCAGTAAGACCAAACTCTGAAAAACAGGTGTGTCCTTTGTGTGTCTTCTGTTCGATATAGTGTATGTTACTAACAATTAGAATCTAGTAGCACCATTTAGTTTCATTTCACATCATGTGACAACATGCTTTCATTCTTTATTAGCAACATTAGCATTATTGACTCATGCATTCCTTAAGAGCAGTATTTTGGTGAAAAATCAAAAGTACCTCATTTCCATTCTTATCCCTAATGTAGGTAATTGAAAATGTCTGGCACATGAAGTTTGCTTCTTTGGTTACAATGGCTAAAAAAAGTAAATACCTAGTATTGAGAACCAATTTTGTCTATAATTTTGTGAAATTTCATTTATGTCAGAAATCTCATAAGCGAGTCTATTTGACGTCACTTAACAACTCGACGCAGTCTGAGGTAGGACACCTTTGACGCCATATCATTTCATGAGATTAGTATCTGAGTTGTGAACCACATACATTTACACTTGGTACTCAAATGCAAAGGTGGGCAAAGTAGGCTGAAGAAACTGAAATGAGGAGATGAACTAAGGACCACTGAAACCTCTGTTAGGGGGAAGCTGCCCAGGAAGCAGTGTATTACTGGAACTGCAATGGGGCACCATCATAACATTGGGCTTGGAAAGAGGTATGAATTTACAGTGCTATAACATAAACTGTGTCCTAGACCACCTCCTGAAGTAATCTTTGTAAATATTATTCAGCCACTGGTAATCCCTGTGGTGTCATCCAAGTCTGACTGCCGTCGGCCTACTCACTGATCTATAGGGTAATACACAGTGTTACTTAACAAAATCTTTATCTTTTCTTGGCCTTTGCTCACCTCTCCACACCCCACCAAAAACTTCCATCTCAAAACAGAACCTCCCATCTCTTCAATAGAAGTAGGTTTTCTTAGTTTCTGAGCCAAAAATCTAACTGTAATCTCACTCTAGAGACTACTTTAGCACTGCTGTAGGGTTCATGCAAACGTGTTTAACAGCAGATACACTTTCAGTTTTCCAGTTTGTCAAGATTGTCCCACCCTAAAGTATTATGCTGAACATCGATTGTGCCTGTAAGTGTTTAGTAATACATACTCTTATAATTGCTCATTCCATCAAATTCTAGGCTGTCATTGTAAGAATTTCTTCATAATAACTTGCCTGGTAAAATAAAAGTAAAATAAAATGCATAAAATTCAGAGCCGCCGAGTTAGATAACTCTCATTCCCAAGGGTTTAAATCATTGCAGCAGTTTTGAGCATGAGAGTAATGCTGGCGGTGCTGGAACTGTGTCTAAATCGGAGATCATGCGTGATGTTCTCCAGAAATCCATCTATTTCTCTCTTCTTGCAGGAAATCTGCTCCTGCCCTGGGACTTCAGTCTAGTCCAGTTAAGCCTCTCCCCTAAAAAATAAATGGTATTTTCAAAAACGCCGCTATCACACCCTGTGGAAAACAAAAGTGTTCCTAAGCCCATAATGTTCTGTGTACATTTGTCCTACGTATATTACTGGATTCTGTCTTTTATACTGTGAATACAAAGTTGTTACATGCAAACTAACTCGTTGCGTTTTGAATTGACATCACCAAAATACCCAGCAGCAAGCTTTGTCAAAAGTTCTGACAGTAGTATTCTACAGTTTGAGCAACCATATGTTGTATAATAGTGCTGTAGTAGACTTACTTTCATGCTATATTTTTCATACATTTCAAAGCATAGGAGTGTTAACTTGCTCACAGCAAGTACACCATATGGACAAAAGTATTGGGACAAAAATCTATTTCACCAAGGGTCAGGTACTGATGTTAGATGAGAAGGCCTGACTGAGGTTAAGGTCAGGGCTCTGTTCAGGCTGGTCAAGATCTTCCACACCAAACTCATCCATCCATGTCTTTATGGACTTTGCTTTGTGCACTAGGGCACAGTCATGCTGTAATAGAAAAGGTTCCTCCCCAAACCATGTCCACAAACTTGGAATCATGACATTGTCCAAAATATCTTGGTATGCTGAAGCATTAAGATTCACTGGAAGTGAGTGGCACAAACCCTAAAAAAATAGGTGTGTCCCAATACTTTTGTCCATATAGTGTATGTAAGGCTCTTCGTATTTTGACTCTTCAACAGCTTTGTAATTCAGAGGATCTTGGTGGCATTAGGGGTGAAATTAAGAGGAAAAGTATCAGCTTTGGTACTTTTGGTATTACAGGGTGCAATGACTGTGTCACACGCACCAGGTCATGTGACGTCATCAGGCACCGGAAGTGACTCGTGTCTAGGGTATATAAACAGGAAGTAGGTATCATTCTGCACACAGACATTGGAGTCTCATGCCCAGCCATGGTCTCCTCTCGGTACCGTGAATACTCTGGTTCGCAAGAACACTTTATTTACCCTTCTGTGTGCATGTGAGAACACAGGTTCCTTGGTGGGAATCTTTACTCCTCTTTGGGAGCATTCTCAGATTAAAACGCATGGTTTACCAGCTCTTTCATGTGTATCCAGCAGGCAGTCGAGATTGTGAACTTAAAGCAGGAGGTTGCGGGTCCCCAAAATGGCACTACGTGAGAAGTGGAATGGGGCGGAGGGGAAGTGCTATGTATTTCTCACCAATCTCCCTCTTCTTTTTGAGTTTCAGCCTACCCGTTACCCCTCAGACCACAGCTGGATCATACTTCTCACATCCCTCCTCACTTGGCAGGCAGCAGAGTGGGCTACAGTGGTCTTGAGATCTACCAACCGTTTCTCGTCTCGTCCTCCAGGTAGGTCTCCACCTGGGCCACCGACAGATCATGACCACTGCTTTCATTGACTCGGGGGCAGCTGGGAATTTCATCAATCCGACTTATGCTGCCCAGTTGGGGATCAAAACTAAGATGTTATCTCAGCCAGTTAATATCACCGCCGTTGACGTTGACATCTATCCAAATCATCAACATGACCATCAAAGACCACTCTGAACACTTACACTTCCTCATCACTCACCTCTCCTCACCACCTATTATCTTGGGACACCCGTGGCTCATGAAACACGACCCTCTGATCACAAGATTCTTCAGAGGGGGCCAACCTGTCAGGAGCACTGTCTCCAGGCGAAGGCTGAGACGTGCTCATGGGAGTCCGAGGCCCTCGATGTTGACCTGGAGACCATACCCTTCCCATGCCGTGACCTGGCGGGGGTCTTCAGCAAACAACAGGCTGTTCGTCTCCCACCTCATCGCCCCTACGATCTGGCCATCGACCTCCAACCAGGCGCGGTACCACTCCGCGGCTGTCTGTACTCTCTCACTGCGGGGGAACAGAAGGCCATGGAGGAGTACATCGCCGAGGGTCTTCATCATGAAACCATCAGGCCATCCTTTGTGAAAAAGAAAGTCGGGGTCTCCGTACCCCTGTGTCGATTATCGGGTGCTCAATAACATTACCATCAAAAACCGTCATCCACTTCCTCTTACCAACACCGCCCTTGGACGCCCTCTCTGGTGCCAACATCTTCACCAAACTGGTCCTTCAGAGCACTTACAACTTGGTCCGCATCAGAGAGGGTGATGAGTGGAAGACGGCGTTCATAACCCCCACTGGCCACTACGAGACCTTGGTTATGCCGTTGGCATTCCAGAACTTAATTAACGACATTCTCCATGACATGCTGGGTAGATGGTGTTTTGCATACCTAGATGACATCCTCATCTATTCCAGGACTGAAGAGGAGCACACCCAGCATGTCAGAGCAGTCCACAAGAAGTTGCTGGCCCACCAGTTGTTCTGTAAGTTGGAGAAATCTGCTTTCCACCAGCACACCAGCACATTCCGTGGTTTTGTTATCTCCTCACAGGGTGTGGTCATGGATCACCGATTTCTATAGGCGATTCATCTGGGGCTTCAGTTCAACTGCGGCACCTCTCACTGCCCTCACCATGGTTGCACATCGCCCTCGACTTCGTGACTGGTTTACCCGACTCCATGGGCAAAAATACCATCCTCACCATCATCGATCACTTCTCCAAGGCTGTGCACCTGGTGGTTCTGACTGGACTCCCCACTGCTAAGACCATTGCTGAATTAGTCATCCTCATCTCGCCGGCCACTGGTCTCAGCCCATTCGAGGTATGTAACGGGTTCCAGCCTCCAGTGTTTAAAAATCAAGAGCTGGAGCAGGGGCGTCGGAAGCATTTTTAATGTGAGGGGGGGCGCATCGGTCTAAGCGTGGGGGCGGGGTTTGGGCGTGGGGGCGGGGTTTGGGCATGGGGCGGGGTTTGGGCATGGGGCAGGGTTGCTGTGCTGCAAAGTCTCGTCCTTTTAGGGGAGGGGGTGTTTGGAAATCCCTGTTGAATCTTGAATCTTGAATCTTTCGCG
>JBBIGA010000007.1:8037262-8052778 GCA_037576975.1 Alestes dentex
AAGTCCAGATGACTTGTGAACTCCTTTCTACATTGATTTGACTCCCTGGATGAATGAAAAGAATGAACCTTCACAGACAAGGTTTATAGATGTAAACCGTCACAGATATGAAGGTCATTCAAACTTTAAAGGTCCAATATTGCAGAAAACTAAATCCTACACATTTTCTTTGAGAAAAAATAAAGGAGGTTAATGCATGTACACATTAATAAAGCTACCTTTAACTTCCCACAGTCCATAAATGGAAACTAAGCTGTAAAAACAGCATATTTTAAAGTCAATGTTATTGGGATGTCACAAAAGCCAAAGCATTTACAAATATGAGCCTATGCACTCTACATCAGTTTAGCTCTTCTCATTCATTTTGAAGTCATGCATTTCACCCCAACCGCTTTTGGATTGAGGCGTAACACAAAGCAGGCAATCAGAGCGAAGTGCATTTAAATATATCTTAAAGAGGACACATTATACCTCTTTTTAAAGAAGTTATAATAGGTCTATGAGCTATACAAAACATGGTCATGAAGTTCTTTGCACAAAATCAATCCCACATAAAGAGATCTCACCAGCTTTATGCTTGACAGTTTCAGTCCCTTTCAAAATGAGCCGTTTAAGGGCTCTGTCACTTTTGTGCAAATAAGCTGTTGCTGGCCACGCCCCACCCATCTCATGCTTACGCTGCACGTTTACCACATGTGAAAATGGCAGAAAACAGAGGCGCTATCCAGCCCTATATGTTCGACCCCGAGTTGGACCCAGAGTAAGACGAACACAACACTTCATGAGTGACTTGCCTTTGCCTGTAGCCATAGTGCTCAGTGTCTTATGCGTGCTCGTAAAACCAGCAGACAAAAATGGTGGATCTTCAACTAATCTAATGGGTGGGGGCTCGACAGATGGTTCTATGCAAATTTCCTTATCCTGGTGTCAGGATCTAGGAGCCGTCCAAACGACTCATAGAAGCATATGATTCCTGACACCAAAATCTTTCAATTGACTCACAGAAAATGGATGGATGTTTTTGTTTTGCGCTTATGAACAGTAGAGACCCAAATGGAAATACTAAAGGATGCAAAAAGCGAGTGTTGCATAATATGTCCCCTTTAATGGCACTGTAGTGTTATAGGCCCAGAAACATAATTCTAATGGATGAAGTGAGGTTGGGAAAATAGTCATGTAAAAATGAACTGGAACTGAACATGACACTAAGTGGATTCCAGGGAGAAAATGAATATATATATTCACTACAAATGAACTTAAATACTCAAACACAAATACCCAAAACCCAAACATTAATTCTCCTGAGCACACCGGCAGCTCAAACCTGGCGTGCTCAGGATATCAGAATAAGCCGTTCCGCAGTCTGTGTCTGCCCCAGTTTCTACGCTGCCTGCGTCAGCCCCAGACACTATGCTACCTGCGTCAGCCCCAGCCGCTATGCTACCTGCATCAGCCCCAGTTGCTGTTACTTGCATCTCACCTGGGCGCTGCCACTGGGAAACGCCTGGGTGCTGCCACTGGGAAATGCCTGGGCACTGCTACTGGGAATGAGGCTCTGGCTGCCCAGCCTTGAACCACGTCGGCGGCCTCGTCGCTTGAGACCACGGCAGCTTGGCTCTGTACCACATAGCTCTGGACTGCAATGGTGGCTTTGTCGCTCGGGAGTGTTGCGTCGCCGTTCGGGAGCATAGTCTCTATGCTCGGGAGCGTAGTCTCATAGAGCAGCAAGACGGGTTGCGTCACCTCTCGGAGCGGCGAGACAGGCTGCGTGTCCTCGTGGAGCAGCTGTTGGTCGATGGCAGCGACCAGATCCACCACCAGCCCAGCAAGCCTGTCTACTGCTCCTCAGTTTGCTGCTGGAGCCAATGTGCTCAAGGCAGGCTTCCTTGCCCGCTTCCTCCTCGCTGGCTGAGGGCTAGCCAGTTATCTTGAGCCTTGTCTCGCACTATGAGCTCCTGGGAGAGCGTGGAGAGCTCGGCCAGGAGCCACTCCTCCTCCTCAGGCTCGCACACCACTCTCGCCTTGTCTGCTGTGCCTTTTGGGAGGTCGGTTCATCTGTCACAGTTCCCCCTTACTCCCACATGAAGGCAGGCGCTTTTGCAGACATTCATTTTCAGATAGTTTTTATTCATAAAACAAAACTAGCACGAGGGCCAGAAACAGGACTCAAGCTGCAACTTTAATCCAGAATGACGGTGGACTGACACAGAGGTCCACCACAAACGAACTTAAATACTCAAACACAAAACCCCAAAACCCAATCAAAACACAAGCATTAATTCTCCTAAGCACACCAACAGCTGAAACACATAATAAACAAACTCAAACCTGGCGTGCTCAGGATATCAAAATAAGAGTTACAAAATCAAACAAAACCAAAGCACAGAAAACAGCGGCCTCAAGTGGCTGCTGACAGGACAGGACAGCCAGCTGGCAAAGAATAAACAAGTAAAAACATTTCACACAGCCCATCCCCAAAATAATCAGAGCTGTCGTAATTTCTCCTCTTTGGGATCCCATCTTTGGGATATATAATAAGAATGGATTTTCCATAGTCTTTAAAGTGAAAAATATTTGTAGATCATTGCTTCAGGAGATGAGCAGGCAGATGTAGTGCTACTTTTTTTGTTATACGGTGAAGTGACCCTTTAAGGAACCAAAAGATTTTCTTGTATAGCATTGTTCCCAATAACCAATTTTGGCCCCCTTATTTTTAAGAATTATCCTCTGTTTGCTCAAAAATATAACAAAAGGGCCAGATATATTTTCATATCAAACTAACATTGCAGGTTACCTAGTTTCAGATGCGAGGTTTCAACAATACTTCCATATCTGTCAAGCACCAACAGACACGCGGTAATGGACAAGCATTCTTGCATTGTGAAGGTTATTGATTTCTTAGTGAGGAGAAGACATCACTGTAGAAAACAAAGCGAACATTGATTTACGTCTCTTGTAAACAGCATTTGGTGAACAAAAAAGGCGGTCCATTGCTGTGCCATAGGAAGGCGCTATGGTCTTGCACTCAGAAAAGGAAATGAATTCGACTGAACGACTTGCTCAGGCTAGGTGTAGGGGAGTTGGGGGGGTGACTTATGTGTTTATTTAAGACTAGTGACCTGAGTGAGTGCGTTTATAACCAACACATGGCCTCATGCCCCCACCTAAGCTTGAAATCCATTTGCTTTGTGTGCCTCAAGAGAATGGGAGGCATGTAAACAGAAGTAACAGACGAGATCATAAAAATAAAGAATTAGGAGCTCCGCCGGATCATGGTTGTTATAAAATCCTGGAAGCTGCAGTTTGAGTGCTCTTGGGTGCCGGCTTGGGACGTGGAAAACGGCGCCTGTGCACCAGGGTGGTGTGTGTCGTGCCCGCAATGCCAAGAAGAGGCACTTTGACTGATCTATCCATCACAGGCCGCTGTCCACAGAGAGAGCAGGGGGAAAAATGGGTGCCCGCATCCACAGGAAGTGGTTCTTTTAGCTGACCTTGGGAAGCCAGAGCTTTAAAAACACGCAAGATTTATGTGGCGCTACCGCAAGCTGTGTATCGCTTAAGTGATGGGCCTTCAGCTCTGAGCTGAATCAGTACAGAGAGAGAGCAAGAGAGAAAGCCAGGCCTTGATTTAAGCATTCAAGTATTCATCCTTCAAATAGTACAGTAGTGTTTTGGGTGCACACTTGGGCTTTGGTGCCTACAACAGTGACTAGAGTTCCTCTTTTTATGAGGCATGTAAACCACAGTCTGAATTCTGTTCCCTCACTAGAATGAACATTTATGATTTTAGTAGTTTTCTATTGTTAAAGAACTGTTTTGAATGTTTACAAATTACTTTCTCAACATTGGTGCACTTCTTACACATTTTGTTGAGGTTATAGAAAATGTTTTGAAAACCTCAAGTGTTTAAGTTCTGCAAATTCTTTTGTTGTAGTTTAACCTTAGTTGTTTGCTTGTAAATGGTTAGTACTGCACTGGCTGGGTCTCAGATTATCATAGAAAGCTGGAGGAAAACTGAGATGAAATGCTAATTATAATGAACGTTTTTTTTTTGCTTTGTTTCATTAATTTTTTTGGCAGTAGCTATATATGGGGACATACTTCTCATCACATACTTTTCATTCTATATTAGAATCAGTAGAATACTGTATTAATGTAAAATGTAATCTTACTTACAAAAAATAAAATATATTAGAAGTGTACATTTTCTTACTTTATTAACTCTAATGCAATATATATTCAACTGTTCGAGACATGCTCATGAACATGAACATTTTGATGAAAGCATTATTACATACAGTTTTTGTTTTTTGACATCTTGTTACTTATGTTAAACTTTTGTTCTTCTCTCCACCATTATCCAGAACGTCATCTAATAAATCTAGTAACCAAAGTTATGTTAATTGTTTTTAAAGGTTTTAAATAAAAAAAACAATAAATTAACAATACTCGTCAAATTGTGTTTATTTTGACATTACTATGACCTGTGATGTATAACATAAAACATCTACAGACATAAACTACACACTATAAACACACTATAAAACTTTCTTTTAAAAATAGTGAACTGTTTAAATCAAATGAGTGTGTTATGGTTATTAATAAATGTGTTATGGAGGATAACGGAATAATAGTAAACAACTTAACAGTAACGGTCGCTGATAATAATACATATGAATATGAAGAAAATATGAAAATAACAAAAGGAAACTCAACAAACACTGACAAACTGTATATCTCATGAAAAATATAATACCTCTGTATTAAAGCCTTATAGCTTTAAAACTAAATAAGGCTTTTTTAACATAAAGACCCATTGCTCAGATTTAATGACTCAAATATTCCAATTGTAGACCATAAGAAGCTTTGATCGTTTATTTGATGTTACAATCACAACAAATCGAGCTTTGAGAAAGTTAACCTGACCCAAGACAGCAATGTCATATGCCATACGATTATGCAGAAGCATGTTAGATGCAGTTTTTAGAACTCATGGACTCTACAAAATGTAAATATAAATAATAACATACTCAGTTTTAAGTTGTTTTTTCTTCAGAAAGTTTTCTCACGATTGCTCACACCAATTATGTGAGTTTTTGTTTTATCACTCTTTTTATTTTATTTGTTGTCATATCTTTAGTAATTCCATTGTGAGACTGAGTCAGAGGACCACAAAGGTATTTTTTCCTGACCTACTTGCCAGTTTTTACCAAGCATGTCAGTAATTATAGAGCCGGTTTTACATCCTAAGAATTATGACTCCAGAAGGCCTAAACAGATACCACAGCACCGTTACTGTGGAGTTATACAATTCAGCTCCTTTGTCTTGCATATAGAACAGTGAAGCATGTATGAGAGGCTGTAGACACTGATGAACATGCCTGCAGCTAGAACGGCTGATTGGAGTTGGCCAATATTTTACAAATGTTAGCAAGATTAATTAGCATATACAAACCCTTTTTTACTTTTGTAAAACAAACTGTTGTGATGTTTTACTCCTAAACATCTGTCAAGGTAATATCTGTCAATGAGATGCACTGAAACATACAGATACAAGTGTAATGAAATCAGCTAGAGAGCACTGCAAATCTTTACTCATGGAAATGCATGAAAAGCATACAACTTTGGAGCATATCTATTGGTCCAGTTGATGTTTTCAAATGAATTAATAAATAAACAAATACATAAATAACTTCCAGTAGCAATCATATGCTGGTGATGTATTCCTTAAAGTGCTATTGGGATAGACAGATGGATAGATAATCTACAGTTCTGCAAAAATGTATATGCAGTTTTTAGAACTCATGGACTTTAAAAATGTAAATATAATGTTGTTTTTTCTTCAGAAAGTTTTCTCACGATTGCTCACAATAATTATGATACTGTATGTTAGGTTTTGTTTTATCACTCTTTTATTTTGCTTGTTGTCATATCTTTAGTTATTCCATTGTGAGTCAGATGACCACAAAGGTATTTTTTTCCATACTTACTTACCAGTTTTTACCAAGCATGTCAGTAATTATAGAGCTGACTCTACGTCCTAAGAATTATGACTCCAGAAGGCCTAAACAGACAGCGTATATTTTGGTCATTCTTTGCCTTTAAATGAATGAAAATCTATGATGTTGAATGGAATAAATGTGCTGTAAGCTCCTATTGGTCAGCAATAGTTATCACCTTTCTCTCCAATGGATATGTTTTTTGCCCAGTCTCTTTCCAAAGGTGGAATCATGATACTAACCTTGTCTGAGGTGAATGAGGCCAGCAGTTTTATGGATGGTACTCTGACATTATTTATGACTTTCTGAATGAGTCTGAGAAATTTTGCCTGACTGACAACTTCTGAGAAAATTCACTGCTGTTCCAGGTTTTCTCCATTTGGAGATAATGGATCCTTTAGAAAAGGCTTTGTAACCCTTTCCAGACTGATACATTTATAGAACGTTATTTCTCATTTTCTCCAGTATTTTTTTTTTTTTTTTTTATCACCAACAGTGCTGGCCTGAGCGTGTCTCCTCCAAATTATCCCAATTGTGACTCGAGTGACTGAGTGAGTATAAGTACTTTTTTCACACAGGCCCAGTAAATGAAATCTTCATTGCAAAATTGTATTTTGTGTTTACACAGTTTCTCTTTATTGTACATCAAGCACAGTTTGAAGCTATGAAGCAATTAAATGTTACAAATTAGCAAAAATATTTTTCTTCACGGAATTGTGTAAATGCATTCATCCAGATCACACTGGTCCTCCAGGCAAAAACCACACAAAAAATTACTCAAGAAACCACTGACATCAGTTGACTTGAATAAACCCAAAAACGTGTGGAACTCAACTCGTGGCTGAGTGTAAGCGGTGTAGGAGTCTGTAATGTGCCGCCAGAGCAGCCATACCTAATATAGTGTCTGCTGAGTGGAGGCTACAGCAACAACATGAACAACAAATAAGTGCTGTTTTAAAAAAAAAATAAAGGATAGTTTTATTCATCTCCTGCTTTCTCACAATGCCACTATCCTTGCTTTCTAGTTTCCTTCTAATTAGAGAGGGCAGATATTTGTCACCTTTGTGGAAATCTACATCAGACTTGGAGGCATCTGGTGGCCATTCTGAAGAAAACTTTTTCAAGGAGCTGCCTCCTGCTCTCTCGAGGCCCTGACAGCAGTGCGTTCAACAATGAAACCGGCCAGTAATTGCTTTGCCTGAGGAGCTAGCATGTCTCTCAGCTGCACTCATGCACTAGTACAGGCAACGCACGGCCCTGGGAGACACCCAGACACTCGTGTCTACAGGGCAAGAAGACGACTGACAAAAGCACTGTGGGGGTGCTTTCTGTACAGTCAACAAGTCAGAAGAAAGAGGCATAAAAGCTTTTCTCTCTGTTCTGAGCTTAGTGCTAAGTGCTGTTTTTTTTTAGGATGATTATCTGCTTTTAGAGATCTGTCCTCTAATTTTCTTTGTTATCAGTACAGTGGACATCATTTGCAAAACTGTTGCGGGACGGACAGGTCAATATGGGCTAGTCAATACGAGCAGCTATTGTGAGGGGACTGCATCACTGTTGTTTGCCCCGGTTTTTCACCAGTGGGTAGATTCTACTCACACAAACCCGCGCTTCTCAAAATCATCAGGAGTAATTAGCCGTGTACAGGACAGACACAATTTACTGATAATGATAATGATACTGATAGATACTGATATCATTTCTAATCTGATAGTTGATTAGCATTTAGTCTATTAACTATTGCTGAGGCATTATCATGTCCTATCATGTCATACAGAGATATAAGATCAGAAATAATACCACAGATTCATATATTTTAGAACACAGACTAATAGTTGCTGTCTGATTATTTAAACCATTACATTACATATTTTAAACCATTTTGCATTAGTATTGTCAATCATTCTTTTTAAATCAGTTTTATTTATATAGCACTTTTTGCAACAAATGTTGTCATAAATCACCTTTACAGAATCCAGGTCTGAGCCCATAGTGATCCAGAAGTGAGGAGGAAACTTCAGGAGGAACCAAGACTCAAAGGGAAACCCATCCTCCTCTGGTCGACCTGAGGAGAGAGAGCAAGAGAGTCTCTATGGAAACTCACAATAGAAGGTCTTCGTGAACAGACTTAATCACTGTTGAACAGACTGGCTGTCTCTGGCTAAGAGAGTAAATATAGTTAAGCGTCATTAGTGGTAGTTTGTATTCTAGTATGCATGTGGAATGGTTTGAAAGTCTCTAGTGAACAGCTCTAGGAACAACAATCTCTGCCGGACATTTAGAACAATAATCGCCCTTGGATGGGGCAGCAGGATCACGTAGGTAGAACAAGCAGACGAACCAGTCAGGATGATGTGGTGACCTGGAGCCCTGATGGTGGTCAGCCAGGCTAGAAAGATGGGCTGGGGTTTCCAGCAACAAAAGTCTAATCAGTGTAAAACAAAAAAAACTCTGGTAGGAGCCTGATTGTCACATACGCTATATGGACAAAAGTATTGGGACACCTGACCATTACACAGCATTACACAACATTTTAATGACCTTGCATTCAAATACATAGACTTTACTATGGAGCTGGTCCCCCTTTGAAGCTATAACAGCTTCCACTCTTCTTGGAAGGCTTTCCACAAGATTTTGGAGTTTCTGTGGGAATTTGTGCCCATTCATTCTGTAGAGCATTTATGAGGTCAGACACTGATGTTGGACGAGAAGGCCTGGCTCGCAATCTCCGTTCCAGTTCATCCTAAAGGTGTTGGATGGGGTTGAGGTCAGGGCTCTGTGCAGCCAAGCAAGTTCTTCCAACACCAAACTCATCCAGCCATGTCTTTATGGAGCTTGCTTTGTGCACTGGGGCACAGTCATGCTGGAACAGAAAAGTTCTTCCCCAAAAACCGGGTCCACAAAGCATGGCATTGCCCAAAATGTCTTGGTGTGCTGATGTTTAAAGATTGCCTTTCACTGGAAGCAAGAAGCAAGGGGCCACCTGAATTCAATAATTAAGAGACTAATTATTTAGTGTCACTTAATAATTAAGTGTCCCAATACTTTTGTCCATATAGTGATGTTTAAAAAAATTCGTTTCAGCTTGCAAACCCTAAAATTAGCGCCTAAAATGAGGTACAAAAATACAAATACCTGCCAAAAGATCTGTGTCTACAATTGACTGTGTATAAGGCAAATAAAGGTCTGAGACTATAAATTAAATTTAGCAAACTTGTTGGCCCACTTTATGTGGAATCCAAACAAAACCTCATTCAGATCTTCAATGTCAATCTTCAGTTGTACTGCAGGAACAGCTAATGCAGTATGTCAGCGCAGGAGTAAGATTTCAGGTTCATGGGTAGGAGTGTTTTATCTGTTAGAGGTACCACCCTACCCATTATTTTAAGCAGGGAAAAAGAAACATGACCTTAAATGGAAAAAAAAAAAAATGAAATAACATAACTAAAAACTTCATTTTATTTTGATTTGTTTCAATTTTTGAAACCACCAATGCTCAAGAAAATGACATGCACTTTCAAATCAGTCGGTCAGCAGTTCAGAAAAATATTATTTAAAATCGCTAAGGAAAACATCCTTGACCAGTTGACTGGTGCTTTAAAATGATTGGCCACATAGGTTAAATATGGCTGACATAACATAGCAGTTGAGAGGTCGGTATAAAATCCATCTTAGAGGTCTTGTGTTTAAAAAGTTAATCAAAATGATGTATAAATAGGAGAGAAATCAGTTTTGGTGAGTGTCCCCAAAGGGGTTCTGCGTGCTATTCGCCTGTCTCAGGTGATGTCACTGTATGACTGTGCCACCATGTTTAGACTCATAATGCTGGCAAGTAAAATACTAATGTTAACATTTAAAGCTGGCAAAACAAATCATACCGATCATCAACACTGGCATGTGCAACACATGCCACTGGCTAATCTGCATTAAGTTAGCTACGATAACACCACCTATTTGGATTTCATAGATCCTTTCTTATTCATCCTACTGGTCCAGCCAGTCAAAGCACCAGACATCAGTAACTTGTACTAGCCTTCAGACTTCAGCCAACAGACTGTAACCATCACATGTATGCATTTAGCAGCTATATATAATATATTGAGCTGGGATTTACAGCCTGAGTACTTTTACTGCAAGCACTACCCACATGTAAGGCTGAAGACCACACATGTTAAAGCATAAACTGGTAACTACATGAGTTAGTTGTTTTTAGACCATATTTCTGTCTTTCAGATCTGAATATTTCTATCTTTGAATTATTCAGCATTGCTCATCTGTTGCTAAGCATCAGTAGACACCTTGTCAGCACAAGAAAATGGTCTCTTGACTGATACAGGCAAACAGTATTTTTTTCATATATGTAAGTTATTCTTAGTCTATAGTTTCACCAGTCTAGTTTATCATTGCTGCGTGTATTTGTTGTTATTCTCTTTACTGTCATTGTTCTTTCACATATAAAGGTCTGCATGTCCTTGGAGATATGTCTTATTTATGGAAATTTCATACAGTACTCTTTACTGAATTCTGTGCTGACTGTAATTCTTAGCTGATGTGATTTTTTTTTTTTTCAGGATATTTTCCATTCTGTTTGTAACACTGTCTGTGAAAGTTTAAATGCATCCACAGTCATCCACAAAACAGTGTGCATCTGAATAAATGTTATTTTTATATGTGGAACATCTCATGGTGTGCAATCACATGCAAAAGCTCCAGGGGTGCTATGGAACGTGGGTGGTGCTTAGCATCAGTGACAATGTGTGGACAGGGCAAGGCAGCAGAGCCTGGTGTGACACATGGCAACTTCATGAGTATGATGAATAACTTACCCTCCTTCCTTTGATGAAAAGAAGCGACATCAGTGTTCATGAGGTTATTTGGGTTTGTTGCTACATACCATGGCTGATTTGCACAATTCGGAGCTTGTGGCAAATGACGTCAAGCTCCTGTGTGTCACCACATCTGTAATCAATTCTTTCGAGAAGAGATTTGCTAAGTACAGCAATATGAAAGCCATTGCTCTCGACATCCCTGGACTGCACGTTATTTACAGTAACAGAGTTCAGCATCTTCCTGTCCTTGGAAAGAAGGAAGCTTTCAGAGTGATTTCTGCATTGGACCACTTCCTACATCATTTGGTGCAATTCATAGAATTGCCTTCCACTGTCATTCCCCTGTCATTCCCCAACACAAAGCCTTGTTGTTAGCTCCCCACCCACCTGCACGTTTATACATTTTAAAATGCATTTCCAGCCATACTTACCAACAATACCGGTTTCTTCTATGTCGAGTCCATGTTGAATATATCTGTCAATTGAACAAATGTGACAAAGGGAAAAATTGCTTAGCTTTGGTCACAGAATACATTTCTCTGTGGATGATGAACCTGGTGCGGCAGCCTGCTACGGTAATGGAACAGTGTTGTAGATTCAGCTCAGTCTGGTGAGGAGGCAGATATGCAGACGTGTGTATGATTCTCAGCATACGCCTCTGTCAGAGGCAACGGCCTGGAAATTGCTTTTAAACCCCTAGGTGCATGCTTATTTCGCAGTCATGCTTAAAAAGGCAAGAACCCAATCTTAAAAAAAAAAAAAAAAAAAAACCCACCCAACTCAAAAACAGCTCAGAGCAAGAGACACATCAATATCAAGAACCAAGTGAGGGAGCGAGCTGAACAAGAAATCACAGTCCATTGTGAAACCACAGGGCACGGTGTACATCATGGTGCATGCAAGTGTAATCCCATAATTAAGTGAAATTCGTCATAACTTTAGAGCAAAGGAGAACGGCTTGACAGTTCCAATAAAAAAAAGAAATGAAATACATTAGGCTGAAGTGAGCTCTCCTTTTGTGTTTCTTCACAGGCAAAGTTTTATGACCTCACTCCGTTTTTTTATTCTACACTTAGTCTTCAGCAGAATGACTGCAGTCAGTATTTTCGATGAATGGTGTAAAACCTGAGGCTGATTTCCCAAATGCACTGTCGTGCAAAGAACACAGGAAGATCAAGCCCAACTGAGAAAGATAAGCTGTGTTGTTGGGAAACTGTGCCTAGGTCGATTCATTTGGTTTTGGGAATCGTTACTGACTAAAGAAATGTCACTCATTTTATTACTGTGCCATGGAGTCACGCATTATATCAGTTAACTGATATTTTATATTCCACTTAAAACAATTCAACTGTCAATATGAGCTATAGGTATACCCTGCTTATATGTATTGACCAACAAATCGAATCTTACTTAATTTTATCAGCTCCACTTCACCATATAAGTGCACTTTGTGGTTTACAATTAGTGTGTATTTGTGTGTGGGTTTGTGTGTGTGTGTGTGTGTGTGTGAGAGCATGCGCACTCCAACATATAATGCATGGAAACAGATGGACTACAGTCAAAGAGCACTTTGATGGTAAGTGGAGCTGATAAAATGGACAAAAAAGTAAAAATACAAAGTACATGTCTGTAATGAAGTGGCTCATCAGTGTATATTTTTAGAGTCTTTCTGTGAGCATGAATATGTGCTATTGTACGTTAATGCATGTGTGGGCTTCACTGTCTTTAATACCTCATGTGATTAAGAGTGAAGAAGTTAGTTTTCTGGGCAAGACAAAAAACAAGCTAGAAATAGATTTAGGACTGACAAATATAATTGTTTAATTCAAGAGTAGTTTATAGCTGAAGCTGTACTTAGGTAAATCCCAATGTGGCAGGCTCACTTCCCAGAATCTATGGTGAGTCAAATGTTGTGGAATCTGTGGCTCAGAGGCACAAAACTGTTTTGCCTCAAGGAGACATATGTGGCCTTTCCCAGAATTAGTCAGTAGTTACTTTACTGGGTTCGTCTACTCTATAGCCCAGCATACCTAACTTCCATAGCCTTAATAGTCCGTTGTAAGTTCTGATGTACACAGTTTTAACCACTTTTGTGTTCAAAAGTTGATCTACTCACTGGACTCTACCTTGTCTCAGACGTTTGCCTCTGGTTTAAAAGGAAAGGCAGGTGGCTGGATGACTTAAAATAAAGTATAAATACAAAATTATAAATGTAGACAAGCATACAAATTTAGTTTAATGCAGCACACCTTTCAGAAGAATAGTTCATATACCGTTCACCAAGATGAGGGGTCTGAGACTGAACAGACCCCTCATCTTCCTCACAGGCAGAACACAGGAGGTGAGAGGTGGTGGTTCTGTCAAATCTGATGTTGACACAATGAACATATTTTAATACAAGTATGTATATGTGTATGCAAAACTATTTGGTGCACTGCTTTGTTAGAAATGAATGCAAATCTAAAACATATACTGTAAAAAAAAAAAAAAAGCCTTATTACAGCATGTTATTTCATTTTATAAGATCTCATGAATGTCTTTACAACTTTTTAAAGTGCAGACACGCATTTACATCACAGCTTATGCAAATATTTACAAGCATTACTATGTTCATTGCATTTAAACAGAGTGCCCTACTCTTGGAACATAACTTACCAGCAAAACACCAGTTGCAACCCTTTCTAAGAGGTGTAGTGCTAAATGTATTAACAGTCATAGAGATTTCATCACATGCTTCAGTAATGTGAAGATCCAAATAACCAGTCTTATTTCCCTTCTTGGAAATGCTCTTAGCCAACCCCTGCTCACATACTGCATGACTGTGCCTCACTGACCAGAGCTCTTATTCTGTGGGCCATGACTCAGCCTCACTTCCGCCTTCCTCCGCTCTGGGTTTCCACAGCTCTGGGTGCCCATGGCCCACACTTCTCTGTAAGGAGGGCGGATCTCACAAGAAGGCTGAGGAGCCCTCGGGCCGTGAATGCAATCAGGGACTGCAGTGTGTGTCGTGGCCCCTGGAAGCACACTACTAATCGTATTAACGCATTCTCACAGTGACAGCATTACAAGACCGCTAGATAGACGGGGAAAATATTTGTGTCTGTATGTTTCGGCGGTTTAGTGGCTGCTGCCATTGGTTAGATAAGAAATAAACTCAACAGCAATAACACATTACATTCCAACACATACTAATAAACCTAAGTAGGGAATCAGGAGTTTTTGTTTAAAAAAATGATGGATACCTTGGTTATAAGAATATAGTTAGAAGAACACGGGTTTGGTTTGGTTTGATATGGTTTGATTTGATTTGGGGGAAATTGCATCAGCAACACATCATTTCTGAGTTCAGTGAAGGGCCGATGTAAGCACTGGGCGGTAAATGTAAATACTGAATTACTGGGCTTCCTTGAGGAGAGTTTTGGAAAGTCGTAAATTGGTGGAGTATGTTTGACTTATAAGTAGGGGCGCCGGAAGCATTTTTAATGTGGGGGGACGCATCAGTGGTGGTGGGGTGTTGGTTTTGGTGCTGGTGCGCGCTTGCAAAGTCTTGGCCAGTTTTCCGAGGTTGGGGGTGGGGGGGCAGTAATTATGGTGCGCGCACGTCTCGGCTTTTGTCCGGGAAACCAAAAGTCGGGGGGGCGAAACAAATGATTTAATGTTCTGATATAAATATTTTACAAAATTCCTCATATTTCATACACTCTAAAATGTTCTCTTTAGTGCACAGAAAAAAAGTTTGAAATGTGAGATTTCAAGAATTAAACAACATTGGTATGACATAACTAAGTTTGACTTAGATCACCAAATCACACTGAATGTGTAGTTAAACTTTGCGCACAGCTGTATGTGAGACAGTGTAATCATGCACTGAGGTGCAATTAATCTCACCTGGTCTTGAGCTGTTAAATGTTTTTGCATTTTTGCAAAGCAAAACAAATACATTATTCTGAACTATTTCTGTGTCCTCTAATTTTCATTGGTTTTCATACTGAAATATTTAAAAGCTAGAGTTTTTTTTTTAAAGCTGCATGTGCTATGTTCTGAGTACTCCATTTACAAGAGTTAACCAGTTGCATTTTGTGACTGTTGCTCAGGTCTTGAGTGCCGTAAACATACTGAACTCTTGTCCTCTCTGTAACTAACTGAATGCCCCAGTGCCTCCACAAACACATCTAGGCACTAAACAAATAATTTTGAAACGTGGTGGGGATATGTCCCCCCGTGCTATAATGGTTTCTGCACCCATGCTTATAAGTGATATCTTAATGGCTCAATAAGCTCTATTATCATCAATGCCATCTTTGCTGGAGAAACATTTATAATTTTCAGTTTTACAACAAATTAACAGGGGATTCAGATTTAATCAGAATACAGTAAATGTGCTCAGCAAATGTAGCACTACATTAATCCAGTAACACAATCATGTACTGAAACTGTGTATCTCCCTCTTTCTATGACCAACAGAGCACTGTGAACCTGTAACAGAGTTCTGAGAAAATACATTTTGGACTACCTTCATATCTGGCACCAACATGGATTGTTCCCCAGGAGCGATTTAGGTTTATGTGCTTTGCTATCCATTAACATTTTAGGAACAAGTTACACCTTTGTATGCATTTGAGATGCAAAGGTGTCATGAATGAAGAATAAATTCACATGAGGATGATGGAGTAGTTAGTAAATTATCA
>JBBIGA010000007.1:8058039-8101996 GCA_037576975.1 Alestes dentex
TATATATATTTCAGAAGAGACCATTTTGTGCTGGGATTTTAAGCAATATTGAAGAGTTAAAATATAGTTGCTCAATAAAGGGTTACATAATGCTCTCAGACTCACTACTGTTTTACTGATTGCATATTGTGATGCCACTTTTTAAACTGTTTTGATTAACAAACTATATTTCTTAAATTGTTCAAGAAACATTTAGGTGGGGCAGCTGGTGGTTAGGGTGCTGCCCCTGTGATCAGAAGGCCATGGGTTTGAATCCCACAACTGCCAGTGGCACCACTGAGGTACCCTTGATCAAAGCACAGTCCCCACACACTGATCCCCAGGCACTGCGCCACTGGCCGCCCACTGCTTCACCCATTCACCATTTACACTGTGTGCTGTGGTGTGTTCATGTGTAACATATCATTCACTTCAGGTATTTTGATTGGGGAGAATTTTTTTCATTCTAAACGTTCTGAATTTGACATTTGATGGTGAACACATAAACTGATCGCTGCAGTTTGGTTTTGACCAAGGCCTGGTGTCCAGTACAGCCTAGGGATCTCCCTGCACAAACACACCTGCTTCAGCTTATTTAGTGGGTTACACCCAATTAGTGTGTGTCCAGACCAGCTGGCCCTCAGGCCTCCAGTAGCAGAAGTGAAGAACCCTGATTTAGATTTACCTTATGTCCTTTAAAGCCTGGAAGACCCATCACACCCTGTGGCCCTGGAAAGCCTGGACTGCCCTGTGTGCCCTGTAAAGGTTAAAACATATTGGTGAATTGATGTCTTTAAATGTTGTGTACTGACTGAAATGTGCCCTATCTGGATTCATGCTGGAGTTCAGATGAGTAATTATTGATTACTGCTCTATCAAAAGGACTGACTGGAAAATGAATCTCAATATTAATTTCAACATCCCAAACTGTATCGGGCTGGAAAGTTGGCTGTTTGGCACAAGAAGCAAATATATTAGCATTGCTCTAGAGAGGTGTGAATATGTTAAATCTCACCTTTTGCCCTGGTGCGCCTGGGAGACCCGCCAGCCCCTGCTCTCCAGAACAACCCTACACACACGCAGAGACAACTCAACAGACTACACAAACAAATACACACAGAGACACTTGACAGGCATTGTGCATGGTGTTTCCAATACCCCAGGCCTTTTTGTGCCAAGCTTTTTTTTATTTCTTGGAATCTAGTTGATAAGAATACATTTCCTGAAAGAGAATAAATGTAATCTCTGTAAAACTTTCCCCACAGGAGCAACCGGATGCATTATCATAATTGCTAAAGGTACTTTTTAATACAAGGCTTACTTTTGGGCCGATTTGTCCATCTGCTCCAGGGTGTCCCGGGGGGCCCTGGATGCCCTAAGGGGTTGAAGCAGAAAGGACACAAAGTTAAGCAGGAAGGAAATATCACGGCCTGCTGACTTCAGGCATTATTACTTCCCCTGTAGTGATTGTGGCTGAAAACAAAAAGCAACTCAAGACCAATGAAGTATTGATATAAATCAAATAGTATTCATGTACATCAAAAAAAGTTTTTTAGGCATTTGTATTTCAAGTATTTTGCCTAAATGAGCAATTAAATCTGTAATTTCTCATCAACATGCCAACCTTTCACATTAAAAATGAAGTATTACGGATGTTAATTGAGTATTTCATCATCCTCAATGCCATAAAGCTTTTTTTCATTCATTTTAGAATAAGCTACGGCTCCGTTCATCACTCTGAAACTGTAGAGGACAAGCTTTTGCACTACGGACAATTATTGTCTATTTGCAGGATTTCACTTAACATTTTTCCCAATATGTTCCAGATTCCATAAGTGTGTTCCCTGGGGAGGATGTATTATTGTGTGTTTGGATATGACTACACATCTCCCTAGAGTGTGTAAATGAGCAACACATTGAAAACACTGCATCCCTACTATTAGTGCCAACATAAAGAGCAAAAAACATCTTAGTCATCACATCTATCATCAAATACTGCCTCTTTTGTTAACTATATAAAGCAAGACATATTAATACAATAATTACATTATAGTCTTAAACATTAAACATAATACACCTTGAAGTGAACATCTGAGAAGTAGATAACTATTATAAAGCACCTGAACGAATGAACGTGAGTAATTATTTGTAAGGAAATTAATCACACATCTTCTTGCTAAGAAACCTCTGCTGAAACATGTCATGAAATCATGCCATTTTAGCACCACACTGGCAAATACACTGGAAGTGCCAGTTGCCTCTGCAATACAGCATGGCCTGAACGCTTTGCTGAGCATCAAACACAGCAGCTACAGTCAGTGGAGAGCTAATTTGTGTCAACTGTGTGCTAAACTGTTGACATTTTTCTGCTGAAAACATGAGTAATTCACTCACTATGGAATTGCTCTTAGAAGCTTCGATGGATTTTTTTGTGTTTGTGAACAGCTGGGTTCTAGAAACAGCCCTGTTTTAAAAAGCCCAATTTTGAGTGCATTATATAGCTGGGAAATCAAAGGATATCGTTAAAAAAAAAACTTAATTATGCTGCAAGAAATAAGGATATAGAGGTCTGTCAGTTTGCAGTCTCTGAAACATCACACTGAAGTAGGAAACTGAGACATAAGGACACTATATGGATTTACATAATTCATGAAAGCTATATGAAATGCAGAAGTGCTCTATTCATTCAACCTAGTGATTTTCTTAAATGCTCCATCACTTCACTTTTACCTCACCGTCATGTTGGAATATCAAAAAAAAAAAATGCTTGTATGAACAAATTTCCTTTCACTGTGAGAACGTTTGTAGAGTAAAAAAAAGTGTGTTCGCTTAAAAGGCAAGCTAATTAGCCTGAGTGCCATTTGCATTTTATTGAACTTGATATAATACACAGACAAAGCGCAACACCCAAAATAACCCACTTTTAAGTTCATGTCCCTAATTATATTAATCATGCTTCGTCATATCATGTCATTTTAAAGATGAAATTCTTTCAGTGAAATGGAATGACTTGCCAGTGGCTTGTCTTCCAATTTTCACGGAGGGGAAAGATAATGTTAACCAGTGTTTCATCTCCCCCTGCTACTACCACACTTATCACTGAGAAAAAAATACTCTGGTAACTCAGAGGCTGAAGACTGAAGGAACATGCATTATCATGATTGCAGACTCACTTGAACTTACAATAAGAAGTGCATTGAACTTTTTTTAAGTTCAAATTATTTTTGGTAACTAAAAATGACTAAACTGTTTGGAAACTCATCAACAGTGTTCAACACAGCCTAAACTCACGCATGCAGCCTGTTCGAAGTAGTAAAAAAGCTAGCATTTTGCAGAGCTCCATGTCTGGGTCTGTAACGAGTACAGTGGAGGGAATAATTATATGATCCCCTGCTGAATTTGTAAGGGAACTGACTTACAAAAAAATGAAGTCTCTAATTTATGAGGTAGTTTCATTTTTATGAAGAGAGACAGAATATCAACCAAAAATCAAGAAAAAACATGTTATAAATTGATTTGCATGTTATTGAGTGAAATAAGTATTTGATCCCTTACAACCCAGACAGACTTCTGGCTCCAGACTGGCTGTGTGCCCATGTTGCACACAGATTACAATCAATCGGTCACTTACAGATACTCCTGATCTTAACTCATTATTTGTATCTTGCACACCTGTCCACAGAATCAGTTTCTTCCATTCAAACCTCTACACCACCATGGGCAAGACCAAAGAGCTGTCAAAGGACGTCAGGGACAAGATTGTAGACCTGCACGAGGCTGGAATGGGTTACAAGTCCTTCAGCATGCATGCAGTATCTTGTGAGGACAATCATGAGAAAGGTGAGGGATCGGCCCAGAACTACACAGGAGGAGCTTCTTAATGATCTGAAGGCAGTTGGGACCAAAGTCAGTAAGAACACCATTGGTAACTCACTACATCATCATGGATTGAAATCCTGCAGTGCCCACAAGGTCCTCCTGCTCAAAAGAGACCAAAATCAACTCAGCCAGAACACTGAAGATGGTTTGTGGGTCTTCCAGCACGACAATGACCCAAAACATATAGCAAAGGAGTGACTAAAGAAGAAGCACAATAAGGTACTGGAGTGGCCCTGCCAGTCTCTAGACCTCAATCCTATAGAAAATCTGTGGAGGAGCTGAAGCTTCGAGTTTCCAAGCAGCAGGTTTTGGAGAGTTTCTCTCCTGAGATGTTTTTTCTTGATGTTTGGTTGATATACTGATTCTCTCCATAAATATGAAACTACCTCATAAATTAGACACTGTTCATTTTTTTTGTAAGTCAGCAAACTTACAAATTCAGCAGGGGATCAAATAATTATTCCCCCCACTGTATACAGTATATTGTGGTTGATGGTATAATGGAAACCTGTAATGCATTTAAAAGCTGATTACACTGTACTTCTCATGCCCTATTTGAGCTTATTTTAGAGGAAGCAAAAAAAGAATCCCTAATTTAAAAAACTCCATTTGTGATCTCAGAAAGGTGCTGAATAAAGGAGCCGCTAAATAAATGCTACTCTCTCTACAGGTCGGGCAAATTATTCATAACAACTGAATCTCACCAGAGCCCTAATTGAATGTTTTACCTTGTGCGCACATTTGGAGATCTTGATGGAGGCTGTATTGTCATTTAAATCACAAAATAAGTGAACATAACAAAAAAGCATTTCTTTCATAGGAATAAGACCCGCTTCACATACAGATGCATGATGTAAAAATGGTTACCGATGACCTTAGTGTCTCTCATTCATTAGAGTGACAACATGAACACTGGCCCTATCTTGAAACCTCTGCATTCTGTTCTCCGATTAGTTATTAGTGACCCTTTCCTCAGTCATTACTGCGAGCCGGCCTCCGCTGCCTGTGAAGAGGAAGCTGTTTAGTATGCTATTCACTCGTAAGACCTCTTTGCAGAAATGACCACAAACCCTCGGCAGTTAATCTTTCCTTACACATCAACACAGATTATTTCCCTCGTGTTTTTTTTTTTTTTTTTTGGTAAAGAAATTTCTTTAATCATATCACATATTTGACATGATTTCTGAAGCAGAATTTGCAGAGAACATCTTGTCCACATGCTTATTTTTAATATTCTCCATTTATGCTTTCTTTATTCTGGCATTTCATCCAATTTTAACAGATTCCCAAGTTATACTGGGCACCAAGTTATCTTTCCTAACAACTGAGCTTTAATGTAATGAATTAATATAACGTATCAGTCATATATCAACCACAATCACAGCACTGAGTAACTCTGGTCCGTCTCAAGTCTGTTTGAGATGCCACAAGATGGCAGCAATAAAGTCACTGAAAATCTTTGGAAGGACCACTGAGCTCTGCAACATTCCACACCTACCAACAGAGGTCAGACTACTGTTGTTTCTCTCAGCATTTCTTAATGTATTTTTAGACCTGTAGAAACATGGCCATTGTTCAACAGCTTCTGTTACAAATTCTATTGACCGGTTTGTGATTAAACTCGGGCCCTAAATTGCTCTTTCTCACCTCATTTTGTTGCAGCAGATGTGAGGAACGTGTCTTGTTTTGAGGGAATTCAATCTAATTTCTCTCACATGTCCAACTTTAAGGGGTCAGTTGTCACAAAGAGAGGATAAGGAAAAGAGGTGAGCCTGCATTCTCAAGAGAGATGTTCACTTACTGGAGGTCCTTTAGGTCCAGGATATCCTTTCTGTCCAGGTGATCCTTTGGCCCCCTAAGCTCCAGAAAAAAAACCCAAGATCAATACCAATGTGCTTCTTATGACTGCAACAACTTGGAAGGGATTGTGTAATATTACACAATTGTTCAAGATTTTGTTTCTTGGAGCAATACTCACAGAACATATAAAATCAATAAAGGGTGTATTATGATTTGATATTACAGAAAATTCAGCCAGTTCAAGTCTCTGTGTATGTAGGTATACCAATCAGTCATCAGAGCTATAATACTAAATCCATCTGCCTAATATCGTGTAGGTCCCTCACCAAAACAGCTCTCAGTCCCTCAGTGAGACTCCAGAAGGCATGCTGGTTTGAGGAGTTGCTGAATTCTCCAAATCTTATTCCACTCAAGCCTTTGTAGTATATGCTGGACCAACTATTCTGATCCATGAAGGCCCCATCTCACAAATTGCAGGACTTTTTTGTTGCTAATGTCTTGGTGCCAGATTCCACAGCACACCTTCAGAGGTCTTGTGGAGTCCCTGCCCTAACAGGTCAGAGGTGCTTTGGCAGAACAACAGGGTTCTATACAATATAAGGCAGGAGGTTTTATTGTTATGGCCTATGAGCGTATTATACGTATGAGAGGCCTTACCCGAGGTCCACACTGCCCTGTCTCTCCGGGAAGTCCACGGATACCCTGAGGACAACACAGAGACTCTTACTGCTAGTCTATATCAGTTTGACTGACAGGATCCATCATCCTACCATCCATCACAGTTCTCACTTCTAGTTTCTGTTATTGCACTATTACCATAATGGGACCAAATTCATTCTACATTCTGGCTAAGTCATTAAACAGATGGTAGCTTGCCAAGACAAATGACAATGATGTACATATTATTACTATCTTTGAGAGAGTGTCTGAGGTCCACACACTGTCTATGATTGTTATTCTGCCTTCCTAAAAGAGTTTTATCGAGACCTCTTGACTCTTCTGCTTCCTTTAAGAAGTCCTAGAAATGTTACAGACGATGCATTCAATTATACACATGGGAAAGCAATCACAGAAATTATGTTCTAAGAAGAACTTCTTCTGTTACAAGGCCACTGACTGACTATATGGTTTTGTTTTGTTTTTTTTAATAATTAGTGTAGTGTCCACCCTCTTAGCCCTTAAAAGACTTAGGTTACTAGGTAATTATAGTGTCATATAGCCTCCGCCCAACCTCGCACATTTGGTTGAGTGGAAAAAGATCCAAATAATATATATTTTATTTTAGTATTTTGTAATTACTAATTTAATTTTTTTAAACTTATTTTTGCATAGGATTTTCAGCAATTTTGCCATGTCACATGTCACATGCAACCTGCAAACTTGGGTTCTCCTTTCACATTATGGTACCAACACTGGGAGGGTAAAGACTAACAAATGCTTCCTCCAAGTCATGTGATGCACCACCAAAATGCTGCTAGTGCAAAGATATCAAACAGCTCAACACGCTTAAAGGAGAACAGTAACTGGCAGGCCAGCTAACAGATCTGCGCTGGTTAGTATTTCACTGAGTGATGTGTTAGTTAAATACCAGTTTAAGGGATAATAATACTAGAGGGAAACCAGACTACATGAAAGTAATCAACAATTACTTATGTGTTCTGAAAGCACCTTGAACAACTGATAATAGACCACCTTTAAACAGGTGGGACCCTCACTGAGCTGTAAACCACTCATATTTTTTCAACACCTGCATTTGTTGGCCTAATGGTCCACAGCCATGAGTGAGCAATCCAAAACAGAATAACAATCCTTTGAGTAATGCTTGCAAACACGCAACTAGATACACAGACCCTGTTCACCCATATCGGTGAAGTTTCTGCCTCCGGGTTCCTTAAGAACCTAAAGCTTAAGCTTTACTGCACTAAGAGACATGTAGCAGCGTGGAGGAAACATCAAGAGTTCTGTTTGCTCCCTGAGCCCTCGTGGATGAGAGGGGGAATGAGGGAACGGGAACAGGTGTGCCACTTTAAAGTGATGCCGCTTGCATAGCGTCGGGGTTAATGAGTCATTTGATGGCAAGAGAAGTGCGTGGATTCCTCTGAGAGGCTCTTCCATAGGAGGGATGAGACTGGATCAAATAGCGAAACTAAAGAGATCGTTAGAGGGAATGATATTGAGAGGTAACACTGCAAGCGTGCAAGTGTGATAGTGAGCGAGGAGTTTAAGGTCATGAATGTAATTACATGAGAGAAATGAAAGGCCTCGTTCCTGACGAGTAAAGTGAATCTCACTGTAACTCATTCCTCTTACGGGCCGCATATAATTACCAAAAACTGGAGCTGGAACTGACTGATACTCGAGTCTGACAGCACACTTTTTCAAATGGGCACGGTATAAACATTTTGGCTAAGAAATCAGATCAATATACATAACATCCTAATTTATGGCGCAAGACTCAAACATGTCTATGAGAATCGCCTATTCATCTTTCCACGTGTTAAAAATTATTGATACTGCTTGTATAACCGTGTGATGTAAGATTTATCAAAGACAAATAAGAGAGACTGTGTGCCGCTCATTCATGGCAGGGTAAAGCACTTTATACATCAGACACTGAGAAGCTCAAGCAATTACTGCAGCCAAGCACAGTGTTCAGGAGTCCACCCAGCTTGTGAGGGGGCGACTTTAATGACAAAACCAGTCTTGTAAGAAGTCTTTGGGTCCTCATGGTTGCCGGCACCATTCTTTAGTGAACTGTAGAGCTGGGGGTTTAAGCCGGATGTTCCTTTGACGCAAGAATGAAGATCAGTTCAAGCTCAGTTCCACTCCAGTGCTTTTTGGGGCAGAAGTGAGTTAAATTGTTAAAACCCTCTGGCCTTGAGTTTCATTTTGGGCTGTGTGCTGCCCTCAATTGCAGGGGGGAACAAAGCTAATGCTAATTCATTACATATGGTACCCAGCCCACCACAATGCCCCTGATGTTTAAAGGCAGTTGTTGCCACCACTGCTACAAATTGGCCTTAGACGCAGCTCTGCTGCATAGTTACAATTATTTTTCCAACGCTGCATTTGGACCTAGCTAAAAACGTAGCTTTTGAATATGGCCAAAGAGTAACTCTAAAATCTACCATGTTCACGTGTCTGACAGAGCTCAAAACACCATTTGTCAGTCTAATGTGTATGTGTCCTGCATGCAGGATGTTTTGAAAGGCCAGGATCGTGAAGGCTCATTGAGTAAAACGTCAGCATTTGAGTGCAGTGAGATTGGAAGGTAAGATATGCCACATGTTGACATGGTGGCTCCGTTGTGGACGTTCGCAGAGTGACTTGGTTGTAATGGTGGCGCGGCAGTGTTCTCTGAGGTTTGTAAACACTGCGGCTGGGGCAGGCCTGGCTGGAATCGCCCCGACACGAGTCGCATGACTATTTAAAGGTTCTGTTCTGATTGCTTTTTTTCTTACTCTTTTATGAAACCACGGCAAAGAAATCGCCCACTTTGTGAAAGAGACCTAGCCATTACCACCAATGTGTTTGTTTGGAGCAATAAGTAAATAAATAAACAAATAAATACTTTCAACTGGTGTGTATAAATAAATGCAGTGGTTGCAATTGCCAAGCCACATTTCCTTCAGGAAAAAATATCTGCTCACACTTGACTTTGATAGTCCTTTAGATTATCTACAGGTGCTTTTATCCTTAAACTATCTGATGAAAACAAAAGCATGATCAAATTAGGAACAGGTTTTGAGTTGGGTTATATTTAAGTTTTCGGAAGAAGTGAAGGTCAGGGTAAGCATCAAGTATAGGTTTAGATATAGCAAATCGATGATGTTTACCCTAAAGTTCAGTTAATTTGAACAGATTTAGTTGAATGTTAGGTGAAGACAAGATCTGCACCTACAAGGCATCTACAGAGGACCAAATAAATAAATAGCACATTAAGTCTTTTGCCATTATCTTTTTGGTCTAATGCAGAAAGAGACTTTGAAAAGTGACAAGCAAATGTGAAAAAACCTCAAACAGCCACCAATAATTAGAAATAATGCTGAAAATATTCTTGTAAGCAAAGTGTAAACAAAGCTCTAACCATTGCTGTTAGATCTTTCATCCCAACAGTGACATTATGTTTCCTTAGTTTATCCACTGGTTGGCATAAGGGGAAACTACAAAAAATGCACTATGTTTAGTCAAGAGCTGGGCTATATAATGATATTTCATGTAATAAATTGTCACAATGACTGAATATGTTTCCTGAGTTTAATGTGGCTCATGTCAGTACTTAAGGAACACTGACCAACCACAAGTTTCATTACAAAGAAAGTGTAATTTGGCCTGTTCAGTGGTATTTAGTGCAGTGCAGTTTGTGAAACACTGTGTACAAATAATATTTGTACTTTTATTTTCAAATATGGCACTGCTGGCTATTTGTTTGCATTTCAGCTTAGGAGATCATAGATAAAATAAAATATTATGACATCTTGTTTATTAGGAAAAGTATCATGATATTATGCTTTTTAACATTTTTCCCCACCCTTCTTCAGACTTCCTCAATGAAGTGATAATGACTTATTCATTTCTGTTGCTGACCTAAAGGATGTTCAGTTATTGCAAAAAAAATAATACACATTTAGCAACAAAATTTTGAGTCACCAGGAACACAGTGCAAGATAGCAAACATTTTTCTATGATACAAAATTTCAGTACCATATTAAAAACCCAGTATTAGAAGTTGTGATCAGTCTATCTGATCAGTGTATCTACTCTTATCTCCATGCCTTCCTTACTTTTGCCTTAACTTCTGACTTTATTTTTAGACAGGTGTTGTTTAGGTGTACTTAGCCTGCAGTAACTTGGCTGAATAATGGACGTTGATTTAAGTATAGCTTTGCAGGTTTAAGGAACAGATGTGGACTACTTGAGCACTGATTTATGTCGCTCTGGATAAGAGCGTCAGCTAAATGCTGTAAATGTAAATGTAAATGTCTGGGTGTGCTCCTAATATTCTGATGAGCAGCAGTGATTGACAGCCCTCAGCACAAAACTCCCAGAATGAAAGCAGAATAAAACACAATGACATGAGCGAGGACAAGTGACTGAGACAAACTCTACACCGGTGATACTCTTGATGTGTCCATGCCTCTCTAAAAACATCTGGCTTTTACATGGTGATATCTTATTTATTCATCTTTTTATTCATTTCACTGCTGGATCTTCATCCAAGGCATGGCTGTATGAATAAACAGGAGATGAGCTAGCTTGATTGCTCAGTTATGCTTCTATGTTAGCTTTTTCTGACACTTAAAAAGACAAACCATGGGAAGGTGACCATTTTTATTAAAACTGTGTGGGCAGGGCCACCAATGTCAGTCTTGTGTGTCCCAAGATTTGGACTGTCCAGTTAACATCAGAGGAGGATAATTTTGGAAATGTATATCAGCAACTAATGAACACTGCATAATTATGCACAGAACATACCCTGTGCTCACAGGAACAATACTAATCTACTTGGTAAGCAAACTTGGATTCAGGTTCACTGGGGGTTTAGCAATAACACACATACTCATGTGTTATCTCATACAACTGCACATCATTTCAACTGTAAAATGAATAAAGACTTACCGGCGGTCCCAGCGGTCCAACTGCTCCAGGCAAGCCGATATTACCTTTATCACCCTGTGAAAGAAAGAGAGATGCTTACGCTTGATTATTTATTCCAAGTTTCACACAATTTAAGATAGATGCACTAAAAAGCCCCCCAAATATAGACCAGAAAATACTTGGAGGCATCAAAGTTACCCGTACACATCATTAATCAACTCAAAAGCTCAAATAGGAGTGAAGAGGGGTCTTTGTCTTTGATTATGTATGTAGGAGAGGACCACCCTCCTTTAGCCAGATGCTCAACAAGTTCATCTGCAAGGCAGAGTAAACAAGCAATTAAGGCACTTTAACAGTTAAACAAGTCTCTGTTTTCACAGTCCAGTCAAAAGCAAAGGAGAGCAAAACGCTATTTAAGTTACAGAGTGTGTGTTTTCTTGCAAAGTGCCAAGTCTTACTGGACACATAAAACCAAGTCTTTCATTATGAAACGAGGCCGCCTTGACAAAGCAATAAAGAGAACAGACAAATCTTTATAAGCAATAAACATCAAGAACTGATTTTTTCGGTCTTCTGTCTGTAAGAACAGACTCAGTTGCTTCATATGTCCTTTGTAAGGGTTGTTAATAATTTTGATTAATATTCCTAATCATTTTCATATGCTAAACAAAGTCAAATGAGTCTCTAATGTGTAATTACAGGCAGGCCTGGCCCAAGATGTTCAAAATCACCATGGGTGCAGGTGTCTAGCCCTTCAGAAATGCTTCATGTAACCAAAAATATCCCATTCAACACAAGATAGACACCTCCTGCGTTGACTCTGGCACAGTTCAAGGACAGGCCAGCACTTAGATATGTCTGAACAGTGTTGGGCTGGAAGAGAAGCTGGTGATTAAGCTATTCTGTGATTTTGTTTTCCTCTAAATTGTCCACTTTCATGCGGCACATAAAAAATGGGAAAGAACTCAAAGTTTTCTTTTCAGAAAGAGGACACTCAGAGACGGATGTAAATCAGAGCTGTGGTGTACCTTTGGAATCAGTGTCTGGCAAAAACACACATACATGTATGAAAACACACAGACACATGCACACTTACAAGCATACACACATAAAGACACATACACACACACATGAAAGCATGGAGGCAACATGTCTAGTTGTATAAGAACATTAGTCTTTATCTAAACCACATATCCTTAACCACGGTCACACGGGGTGCTGGAGCCTAACCTTGCATTCGCAGGGCAAATGGTATTGAAACACCCCGATCAGGTCATCAGTCTATCATAGGGCAGACACATAGTCACACAAACTCCACACAGAAGCACCCTCAGCCACCCAGCTAGGAGCTGTGAGATGACAGCACTACCCACTGTGCCACCACTGCAGAAGAGTTCTGAACTACATCCATACCTTGATGTGACAAAACCCTCACTGAATTGAAAATCATTTTCAAAAGTGACACATAGATCTCTTTTGTTGTTGTTTTTCTACACGTTTGATTCACATTACATGGTTGTTTGAAGTAATTACACAATTGCATGATGAATGACACAGCTAATTGTGCAGTGAATTGCTTTTGCAGTTCGAGGTAGATTTTTTTCCAGCTTTTAGAGGAATAGAAACAACAAGATGGAAAACAAAAAAAGAAAAAAGTGTTTTTATCAAAACAAGACTGCATGCACAATGACTGTATATCACAATGAGACTGTATTTCATGAAATCATAATTGGCCGTCATGAGATGATTGTACAAGCAAATATTTTTTTTATTCATTCAGGCTGCTCTCTTCCTTTTTAACCAAAACCAAACTCTCTCAGAAGGCTACCCATCTATAACAACGCAATTCATGTTAAATCGTTATTTTCAGTGTTTCCATAAATTATTCATATTTCTGCAGCCGTATAGGCAAATTTGTTTCTGGGATGTCAGAGACTGAGACTGGTGGCAGTTTTAGCAGTGTTAGCCAGAAGATGTAATGGATAATACAGAGATGGTTTGAGATATATTCTTTTATCTCTGAAGATGAAGCAGTTTTGTTCTGTGACAGTTCAAGACACTGAATTGCAAATGTGGCTTTTTACGCTCCAGTTTGAGAACAGTGCCTGCTGCTGTATTCCAGTGAGACAAAAAGGCATCGACTTCCGGAAGCTGCTTGCCAGATCATCAATGGCCTGAACATAAATTGTGTTTCCTTTTTATAATGATGGATTTTAATCTTGCTTTTCATGAACTTCAACAGAGGGCCTTTTCTTTATTGTCAAAGCAACGACTTTTCTTATTTGCCTTCAATTATCTTGTTAATGTCTTTGGAAATTGCAGCCAAGCTTACAGCAAGTGGCTGTGATTTGGGAGCTGGTTGCTGTGTATTAGCCATCTGCTTGTGAGTACCTTTTAATTACACACACAAAAACATTGATTTTGGCAGGCAAACAAGGGTTATATCACACTACAGTTCCATTACGCTTCATAAAATGGAGCTCCATGAGGCTCTTTCACGAGGCCGACTATACCAAAGGTTCCCAACCCAGCTTGTTGGGTCTCCAACCCACACAGGTTTGCTATTCTATTCTAATCCTCCGGACTTATTACCTGCATTCTTGATTACTTGGCTTGGCGAATTGAAGCTGGAAGTTAAAAAAAGGCTTGATAACAATGGGGCCTCAAGCGTCACCTCGAGAACCTAGGCTGGAAATGATTTCCTTCTGGGACACAAGGCTAACATCGATCTGGAGTAATCCATACTGCATTTCACTCAGCAGGAACCCGTGATCTATGATCAGCGCTTGCTTAAAATAACTCACCGAAAGACCTCACCTCAGTGTGTCCGCAGTCTGAGAGCATCTGGAACGACTAACACCCAGACAACACAATTACACCATCATGGGCCAGAAGACTTGCCTGGTCAGTATAGCTGTAATCTGTCTTGCGATTTGAATGTAATTTCACGTTGCATCCTGTGGAAATGTCTGACCTGCATAATTCAATTTGGCAATCCTGTCGCATTCAGAAGAACCTTCCTGATTTCAACAACTCCTTTTCAAGAGTGACACGTAGAGCTCCTTATCATTAGACATTTGAAAATACACCTACTCTGAGGCCAAGAGGTGATTTCAGTTAACCATTAGAAGTCTGGAGACAGTATTGTTGTTTTTCTTTACATTTGTTTCCAGTGTCGTTGTTCTTTAATGTAATTTCACAATTGCATGACTAATAACACAGGCATTGCTTAGTTATAGTATCTATTTACATTCTGTATTTGCAAAAAGAAAAAAAGTGGTAAAAATGTGAACGATTGTTTGTCTTTTAAAACATTTCATGAGATAAATCTCTGATTTCTTCTCTTCTCCTTACACACAAATAAGCGCATCTATTGAATGGTTAGAATCTGGATTTAATTTCTGTACTTGTTTGAGCTATGTGTGAAAAATAATTACACAAAATATAACTACACGATAGACTCATGAGATCATATGCTATATACTGTCATCTAGTTGCGTATCACTGATTGTCAGTGGTGTCATAGGGCAACCAAGAGCCACTACTAGATTTTATCTTTGTGTCTCTGTAGTCGTAGCATTAGCAGTTTCCCCTAGGATCCATAACGTTTTCTGATTTCGATTCTGAAATTGGCATGAGAGCCTTTTAAATACAGGGTTTAAATTTGTTCCAGAAATAACACTATTATGAAGCGTCATTCCCAAGTAATGGAAGCGAGAGGTGGTGGAGGCCTAGTGGGTAGGACACATGCCTCTGGACCAAGAGGTCATGGGTTCGAATCCTACCTTCAGCAGACCACCACTGGGTTCCTGAGCAAGCCCCTTAACCCCAAGTTGCTCAAGGGAGACTGCCCCCTGTAGTTAGGGAATGGAAGTCACTTTGGATAAAAGCATCTCATAAATGCCTTAAATGTAAATGTAGACAGTGGGTCTTTGGAGTAATGTCATTGGAGAGCCATTTTATTTCCCTGAGGAACTATTTTTGTGAGTGAGATGTGGGAGTGTAACGAATCTTCACATAATTATGTGGAGGTTCTTTAAACTTTAAACAGATTTTTCACATTTTCAAATCTTATTTACCAAAATAATTCTGCTATGAACTATCCACTGGCAGATTATTTTATTAAACCAAAAGTCATTATCAAAAAGTTAAATACACCATACTTCAGTTCTATATATTTCTGTTTGCGTTTTCATACAAAAACACGATTTGTCCACAGCTGTTTTAGGAAACTATACCAGGCAGCCATAACATTAAAACCACAGATATGTGAAGAAATAACACTGATTACTTCATTACAGTGGCACCTGTCAAGGGGTGGGATGTCTTAGGCAGCAAGTGAACAGTCAGGTTTTGTAATCGATGTGTTGGAGGCAGAAAAAATGGGCAAGGATAAGGATCTGAGAGACTTTCACAAGAACCATATTTGAGCTGGCTAAACAACAGGGTCAGATCATCTCAAAAACAGTAGGTTTTGTGTGGTGTCCCTGGTATGCAGTGGGGGACAAAGGCAACCACTGAACTGGTGATTGGATAATCGGTGCTCAAGGCTAGCACATCTGATCCCACAGAAGAGCAACAGCAGCACAAACTGATGAAAAATGAATGCTGACTATGATAGAGAGGTGTCAGAACACACAGTGCATCACAGCTTGCTGTGTATGTGGCTGCGTAGCCCATGCTGATCTCTGTACACCACCACAAGCACCTACAGTGAGCACATGAGCATCAAAATTGGGCCATGGAGCAACAGAAGAAGATCGTCTGGTTTGGTAAATGTTATTTTTACCTCATGTTGACAGCCAGATGTGTGTGTGTGTGTGTGTGTGTGTGTGTGTCACTTAAGGCAAACAAGTAGAGGCAGTGTGATGCTCTTGACAATGTTCTGCTGGGAAACCTTAGAACCTGGCATTCATGTAGATGTTGCTTCAACACCATCTAAACATTGCTGCAGACCATGTAAAAAATGTTACTTTAGTTTGAGAGCATCAAAATCTTTTATAACACAGATATATCAGGTTCATAAATAGGCCTCTACCTTACATATTTTCAAAATGACACTTTACAATAGCATTATAAATGAAATAAATGTCTGGCACTTTATTTTAAGATAATGGGGTCATTTACTTTTGAAGTAAATGCTTTTGAAAAGTTTAAAAATTGTTGCTTTAGAACTAACCGTGGTTTCATAGCGTACTGTGTAACCAAGTCTTAAAATAGTTCAGTGGACGGTGGAAAGTAAGTTAGAAGTCTCCAAGACCTGATAATCTAAGCAAAACCTCCTACTGCAAGACGACAATTTAATCAAAACCATGTTCAGAGACCAAATTATTATACCTGTCCTCTCTTTCATTACATGACCAAATTACAAGTAAAATCAATATGATGAGAGGTATCAGCTGGCAACATTCAAGGAGTCCTCGGTACACCCCAAAATTACTGGCTGGTGGTTAAAACCCTATACACACCCATGTACTGCCTTGTCCATGATAACTACAACATCTGTAGGGACATGTGGACACTACGAGTGCCTGTTGTTGATCTCACTGATTTGCAGGTGTACACTATTATTACTCCATGCTGTCCAATATTGTGCATTACACAACTTGTAATTCGGCTCACAGAGCTCTGCTTTGAATCTGTTTGGGAAACTGCACTGATTTTGACACAGTCACAATAACACACTGAGATTAAAACACATTGTATCTTCAAGCTCTCCATCGAGCTGTCCGTTAGTTTAATGGTACTGAAGACTGCAATTAAGGTGGTCTCAGAAACTTAATGATTTTTTACTACATTCATTGGTGGTAAATGGAGTTCAACTAATCCTGTAAATGAGTTGAATTTGTTCTAAGTCTAGGCCCTTAAATATTTATAAAGCATCTATCAATGCACCAATTGGGATCCAAATTGACAAATAGTTGTAATCAGTATGATTGTGGGATCTAAAGGTCTAATGCACATTTAGTCTTTTCCCCCATTTGAAGCGAATGTCTGGCCAATCAAGCAATTCCAAGTCAAGTTAAAAGCCCTCTGCCAATATTGTGTCACAATACACACACAAAAAAAAATGAAAAAAAGATAAGTGTTTGAAAGGTGCTTACATTGGCAACAAGGGCCTGATGTAACCCCACAGTCTTGGAAATTGCATGCAAGGACAGAAGTCCAGCTCCTTCTGTGCAGCTTAAAATGATTAATGTATGTGTAATGTCACTTTGCTCAACTGACTTTACAAGACAGTAAAACTCAGATGTGCACACACTGACAAATGTCAGCCTTTCTAAGATTAAAGCAAAGACAAACACACAGTCCAGTGCATCCCTGGCATGTGTCTAAATGTGTATGTTTTAACTGCTCAGAGTACATTAACCTGAATTGTATAGCTATTTACTAATGAGCCAGATATGTTTGTGTACATTTGGTGTCTGTATGAAATTTATTTGACTTTAATATGTCTCTGAAAGCTGAATTTTAAATCTGTGCCTTTGTAAAAGAGTGGGAAGGATATGAAAACAGCATTTATGGATGTTTTTATGTATGTTTATGGATCGGAGTAATGGCTGTATAGAGAGTGTGGAGGAGGTGTTTTAACAGTACAATAGTATTGTGTGTGTGTGTGTGTGTGTGTGTGTGTGTGTGTGTGTGTGTGTGTGTAATTGCAGCCTGAATGAGCCTGCAACACTCCGCAACTGTAAAACTTCACCAGTAAAAAGCAAGAGGCCACATGAAAGCAGCTAAAATGGCCTGGTTATCTAACAGCTCTATGGATGAGATGCTGTGTGGGAGGGTACCTCTGGCCCAAAACCAGGCCTTAGAGGCCGTTCCTGTGGTTTTATGGTCTTTTAACTATCCTGTAATCCGAAAAGGGAAGGTTTCAGCCTAGAATTTGCAGTTGGAGGTTATCGCTTCCACTACGTTTATTTCTCTCTGCTGGAAGCTTCACTGACACAAGCCAAGCCACCTTTCATAAAGCTGGATTTTTGTTAGGTCTGCTTTCAGAAATCCATCAAAGCCAGAAGGCTTCTGAAGGGAATGGGAGATTTTAATTCTTATTGACAAAAAAGATATTCTCAGTGTTAAAAATTTTTTTGCAGTGGATCATTGCTCTTCAAATTTACAATACATTTATACATCACCATGATGATATTAACTTCAATCCAGTCAATACACCATATATTTCTCAGTACGAGACTTATCATTTAACGTATCTATAAATATTTACCAAATTGAATTGAAATGAATTGTATTTCTTTAAATAAGCAAAATGATCTACCAACAATATGAGATACTATTTGAAAATAATTTATAACTGTTTAAAAATCTACAAACACGAAATAATGTTACACTCCTCTCACAATGTTACATATTAACGTTACACGTTACTAGATTTAAGGTAACTTCACTTATTTGCAGCATAAAGAAAACTTTAAGAAAGAAATGACAAAAAAGTGACATTTACAAATATTGAGACGTAGAAGTGCAATCCCCTGTAGTTAAACTGTAGTGCAAATTGTGTATTTATACTCAGTATCATTTTGCCTTCTATAATAAATTATCCACTTATTCATATACGCATATAAATATTTCCATCATCTGTATGTTTAAGAGAGAAAGGGATAATAATAATAATAGGGAAGAGAAAAAGCTGCAAGGAAGTGAAACTGGCAAAACAAAGTAACTAACAAAGATTACAACAAAGTGACAAGGCAAAACATAAGAATTTATGTTGAAAAGTGAAAGAGATGGTGGAGAAAAAAGTGCAGCCTGGGTTGTCAGTCTGTAAAAGCAGTAAATGGAAAAGAGAGATAAAAATAGAAGGATAGATGGAAGGATAACAGATCGGAGATGAGTGAAGCGGACGATGAGTAGGAAGAAGAGGCCAAAGTGGTGAGAGGTTTAAGAATGGAGGTACAATGAGTGTAAGAGGATGGGTCGAAAGAGCGCGTGCGAGAGAGAGAGAGACCATACTGGTACACAGATCCAGAGACAAACGTACAGGTTTAAAAATAGACATTGTCGTGTATTAACATATGGTGCCCAACCCAAGATCTGAAAAATCTTGTTGCTGTCTGGTACCTGTTAGTATTCATCCAAATATCGGAAGGTAATAAACAAGCCAACAAGAAGACAAGATCAGAATCAGGCAAATCACTGTTCATCCTCACAGCGTGTCATTTTTATCATGTTCAATCAGCTGCTGTTGTACATGCTGTTGCAAGACTAACAATACGTTCTGTATCATATCTTCACTGATGAATGAAGACCCTTAATTGCTTTTCCTTATAATCTTAAATCTTAAATGGCACATTCACTTCCAGGATTCATACAAATAAAGTGCCAGAGAGGTTAACTGGAGCAATGCCATAGTAGAACCACCTAAAGAAAATTTCAGTAGATGGTTCAAGATCAAGTTCAGGTTTATGTATTTAGCACATTATCCCACACAAAAGGTCGTTCAATGTGCTGTACAGAAATATAAAATAAAATAAGAATAAATACAAAATAAAATAGAATAAGATCATGGGAGGGATAAAAGAAGTAAAAGAAGCAGTACATAAAAGAAAATTGAAAGTGCAGTAGAGGTGCAAAACTGTAACAGTTTTTAGCCGCTTTTTAAAGGGGGCCGCTTTTTAAACAACTGATGGGCAGTTTAAATTTAGATGGTAGATGACCAGTTACCATAGTCAATATTTGCCGGAATATTCTGTTTAAAAAACGAACCTTTGAAATGCTCTCTTGAGAAACAGTGGTAGTTCTTCTGTGGCATTGCTCCAATTAACCCTTCTGACACCTTTATTTTTGAATAACAATTAACTAAAAAAATTGGACATTACAAAGACACATGTAGGTGAGTGGTTGTAATGTTTTTGGAAAACATGATACAGTCTACTTCAAGTATACTAGTATGTAACAATATGTAGGCACACCTATAAAAAGCTTATATGTGTGAAATGCATAAGTGTGTATTGCTGCAAAAGGCGTAAGTTTGTGTTGTTCTGGAAGGCATATGTGCATGTTGGCATAAAAGGCACGTAGGTAAAAGGTATGTATTGCTAAGAAAGGCATACACATGTACTGCTATGAAAAGCACATGTGCATGTTTCCAGGAAACCATATGTGTTTGCTTCTCCAAAAGGTATATGTAAATATCGCTATGAAAAACATGTGCATTGGTATGAAAAGCATATGTGCTTGTTTCTATGAAAGCATATGTACATATTGTTATGAACGGCGTATGTTCAGATTGCTACCAAAGGTGTATTGCTATGAAAGACATAGGTATATGTGTGTTGCTATGAAAAGCATAAGAATGCATTGTTAGAAAAGGCATATGTGCATGTTGAAATGAAAGGTATTTGAGTGTGTTGATATTAAAGGCATATGTATATATTGCCTTGACTTGGCAGAATTCACCTAAAGGTCCTTACAAGTACAGTGGTATTAAAGACCTGCTAGTTTCAGCGAGCTTTACCAGAATTTATAAAAGCTTTACTGTGATGTGTGGTAAGCTTTCAAAACTATTCACAAAAACAAAAAAAATCATCTGAGGTTTGTTCCTACCTAAGAGAACAGAGGAGCCTTTATAGCAAAGTGAGAACACAAGAGGGTTAAGTTCTTCTCAAAGAAAATGACATCACTTGCCAACATACAGCTAAGCCTACACACCAGAACTAGTGTTCTGCTCAGTCGGTAGACTGTGCTGTCAAAAGAAAACGATGCTTTGACAGATGATTTCTTACTAAAAACAGAATGTGCCCAACAGACTTCACAAACGATTGGAAAGCTATTATTTATGCAAAGATTTTTGTTAACGTGACAGAAGTGGCTGCAGAGGTGGTCCAGCTCGACAAAGCTGCAAAGAAACTCTGCTAGTGAGGCTCTAAATGAAAACAGCATATCAGAACCCCACACCACATTCAGAATTTCACATCTAAACACGTGCGCAACAGACTGAAGGCATGTCTACCACATGCTAAATGTTTGGCCACGGCTGAGCCCTGTGTGGACCCGGGCAGTTGAAAAGCAGCCATGGACAACAGCCATGTAAACTCTGTCATCCAGGTGATCAATCAGTGCTTACTTGTCACTGTGGTGAATACGAGTCTCATTCAACTCTGTGACGTGAACAGCACAACTGCACAAACACACACCCGTTACATCAGAACTACTGTACGCTCACGGCCAAATTCGAGCCCCCTGCACAGTCAGCCGAACACATGCTTTTTGTACAAACATGTTTTTGTAGAAATGGAGTGAAGCTGAGAAGTAGCTGAGGTAAACTGTCACTTTTGAACCAAAGAACATGAAAGACTTTTTAAAGTAGAGGCCACGCTCAACTGGCAGAGGTGGGCCTTCTCTTTCAGGCATCCGTGACTTGGACTCTAATAGTCTTTCCGTCATATAATGTCTTTTACTGACTTTTCTGTGATTTTATTGTTCACTTAATGATTGTGGTGTGTTTTATTGAGTCTGTGCACATTATTAAACTGGAGGGTTGACAGCACTTCATCCCCACAGACTCTAGAGCTACAGGGTTGGATGCTGTTGGGGTCAGTAGGGTCGATATTTAGATTTAGTTTTACACTGCAAAAGACAGTTGCAAGTGAAATCATCTTTAATTTAGTCAATACATATCATATAATTACATGGCTTAGTCCTAGGCATCTTATTTGTTCCAAGACAATGCAGATCATTTTGTTTGTTTCAGAAAAGAATGCTAGCATTTATCACAAACAGGTGAAAATAATTGCAATAATTGCAGAATACACAGCAATATCATGATTGGATATTTGACATGTATATTGATGATTTAAGATAGTTCCACTTGCTTATTTATACTTTGCAGTTTGCATGTACTTGAGTGCAGTTTTTCTGTATTTGCATAATTAGCAAATATTTACTTATATCTATACATCCCATATCTCCAAACAAATAACCAAACTACACAAACAGTGAACTTAGTCAAGTGCATATCATCATCTGTCCTTGCAATGATCCATGATTTATGAAGGTGAGTAGATATAATGGTTTTACACTATATGATATCTGATAACGAACTGCAAAAAGTTATTTAGCTTTTCTTCTCCAGAAGACACAACTTAAAGTAATCTAAGGTGGGCGAATCTGGAAGAATGATCAATGATCCACACAAGATTTCTCAATTTTGTGGTTATAGTTGTGCTTTGTTGGGTCTAGTTCTTAGATCTGAATGGAACCATGTGGAAAACGCTTTGCTATGTTTACAGAGTGTTTCTCTGATTAGTGAGACGTGGAAAGTCAAATTATGGATGTTAGTCGCTGAACACACCACTCTTTAATTTGTAAAAGAATGTGATTTGTCTTGAAACTGGATTGCTACTGGTAAATGAGGAAAAAACTTTGTAGCTTCTTTGTAGTCTATGGGAAAATCACCCTAACTTCTTCAAGGCAAAACAGTTATTCTTTTGTCTTGCCATCATCTTAACAGGAGTTTGATTTAACAATGTAAACGAAGCGGAAATGGTTCTATCTTTGGAAAGCTGTTGGGCTCCTGTAAATCATTAGCCAGTGTAATGTTCCCTGAAACTATCTCAAGGCAAATGCGTTTTATTTATTGCTCTTGTGTACCCGAAGAGTTTTGCAAGAATAGCTGAATAGCTGAAGGCTCATTAGCTCGAAAGGCACAGTTGAGCTATACTGGAGACAATGTCACATTTGATTATTAAATAATTCATCACATTTGCAATGTTAATGTTATTGTTTCTAACTAGAATAGTAATAAAAATGCACAAATGAAAAATGTGCAGTAGCACACTGCATATAGACATATGCATTGGGAAGATTTTCATTACAGTTCAGATGCATTACACATAACAGCAGAGATGTTGTGAAGAGTCCTTCCCAACAACAAAAACAGCACATAGTTAAATTTTTTGGTGCTCTTAAACACCTGATCCAATTTATGAAAAGTGATAATTAGCTGATGAGTTTATTCAGGTGTCCAAGCCAAGACAATACTTAAAAACACAGGTGCGCTCCAGGCCTGTTTTTCTTAGCTACAGCGGGTGAGAACAGGTCTGCTCACTATTCATTCACAGTAGTGCCCAGCATGCATTTTGCATTAGCAACCAGAAGTGTGAACGCCTACAAAATGAGCATTATTACAGTGGCAGCTGTCTACCCACACACTGAGACAGACTCTCCTCTGGATTACAGTTCAAAAGTCTGAACACCCACATCATTAAAATAACAGGAAGAGCACTTCAATTACTCCAAGTTACGCTGCTTAAAACATCGGCAGAATTCCAGGGGCTGCAGCTATTCAAAATTACAGAAGCGTCAAAAATGTTTTATGGAAATAATTTAACAATGTTACACTGGCCTCATATGTAACTAGATTTATTCACTGTAGACACTGTAGTAAGATGCAAGAAAAACAACCAAACATAAGTACAAACTAATTGGAGTATTGAAAGGACAACATGGTACGCATTACAAAAGTGCCTCAACTTTGACATGTGGTTCTAGGAAACCTTGAAAGCTTCTGGAAGGTTCGAAAAGCTTTAAGATTGGTTTTCACCCTTACATATCTCATTCATAAACGTGGTTCTTTAAAGAATCATCTCGGAATGATTCTTTAGGGCAAAGGTCTTCAAATCTGGGTCTGGAGGTCCAGCACAGTCCAGTCACACTCAAAAACATCTACTAAGCCTGGAAATTAACAGATGAGTTGAATCAGGTGTGTTTGAGCAAACTGGGCTGAAAACTGATCCAGAGTTGAAGATCCCTCCCGTAGGGAACTGAGAATTGTTCTTCTCTGGCATTTTATGGATATCTATCTACATCTTTTTATGTAGTGTACATGCTTTTTCACTCTGCGGAATCTTAAGATGTGAGCTGAATTGTGATGCCGAGCCTTGTTTGACATTAATGACTGTGAAATTACTACCCCCAGAATGCAAAACAGCTTCACGCAGAATATAGTCCACCACAAAGACACTAATCTGACCTGTCATTATCATTCACATAGATCACACTGACAACATTCACACCTATTTCACCAAAACACATAATTCAGCCACTTCCTTTTAAGGTAATGATAAAAATGGACTGACCTTTGGTCCCACTAGGCCAGCTGGCCCCCTGATGCCAGGAAGCCCTGGATCCCCCTGTGTGGGAAACACAAGAGGACAAAGTGGGATACGGCAATGCAAGAAAAAAGTCCTCCTCTTAAATGAGCCAAACGAGCCACAATTACACCTATTAGTCTCCTACCCCTTAGGCTATAAGTGACCCAGGGAAGGGGAGTAAGACGGGAAAGAAATTCCACCAGATTGTCTTCTCTCATATAGACATGAGGACCCATTCTTTATGTATAAAGAGTATGAAAAGCCACTTTGCTGGGAACTTGTATCCTCATAGGATCCATTGTGACACATAACCCAAGCCGATGAAAGGCTGTGTGAAACCTATTGAAATGAGAAATGATCTCCAAATGTGCATTTGACAGGGGATTGCTTTAATTGGCACTGTTTAGCATCAGGCATGTGCAGACTACACACTAGACACGCTTGGCTCACGACAACTGGTATGACTGTCAAAGAACTCAGCGATGATTCAGTGACATGGTAGGAATCACAACAGCTTCCATGCATAAGTCAGTAAAGCAGACCAGACGTCGCATATCCCACATGTTAGGTAAATTAACTTAATGAAGCACTTGATAGATTAAGCCAAGAACTTTACAGCCCAATGGTTTTGAATCAGTGTCCTCCAACCTTTTTTATGTACTTTCAACATTAGCAAAAGGGCCTTGCAAAATATGAGATGATAAAACATGGCAAGCTTTCTTGTTTCACATATTTGTGTTTTACATCTGCATGGCATATTGTTGCTCTTTTGTCTCCTTCAGAGCATAGCAAATCCATTCATCTCCTTTAAAGAAGGCTTTGTGTACTTGTGTCACGTGGTCGCCTCAAAATGAGAACAAAGTCTGTGTTGTAATTGCATATTTGGTAACAACAGACATGCCTTTGAACATTACCTTTGGGCCAGGCTGTCCGGGGGGTCCTTGTTCACCTTTCTCAGCTTGAGGTTGCTGTTGAGAAGACATGGATATTTATTCGTTAATGAATTGTGTGGATGTACTTTTAAAAGTGAGAAAAAAGTGCAAAAGTGTGTATTGTTAATCCACAGTTCTTCTTTAGGACCCTCAAGCCAGAGTACTGCTTAGTAATGCTGCACTAGGGCTAATTGTTAGAATAAAAAGTGGCCTTAAACTCACACAAGGTAGTCTGAAACACACTAAAGTATTTTTGACTGGCGGGTATTTATGCATTGCTCCTCTTACCCACTCCTAAGCGATATGCTACATATAAAAACAAATCCATCTGTTTCCTCGCTGTGTGTTTTGGATAGGGCAGGCCTGCCTCTTTTCTCTTGTTCTCTATCCACAGGACTCACTACCATCTGTTTCAGACCTCCAGACAAATACTCATAAAGAGAGCCACTGTGGTGCTAACATAGGGAGATCCTGCTCCAGGCCCCAAAGGGTCAACCAGAAAAGCTGAGGAGCAGCAGAAGCAGATCTTACTTTCAGTCCTGGCAGGCCTGGTCTCCCAGGGAAACCTGGTAGTCCCTTGTCACCCTGTAGATACAGAAGATACAGAAGCAGTTTAGCAAAAATGTCAAAAGAAATAAAATTTTCTTCACTTCAGCCAAAGGTAAAATGAAGAGTGATTCTTATAAAATAGTCCTCAGAATGTTCCCAATTTCTACAATTTCTTAAGGAGAACTCAGTTTACTTTGGTGACTCTGTTGCAGATGTTGAGTGACTTAATAAAATGAAGTTTACATTTAGGTCATTTAGCAGATGCTTTTACCCAAAGTCACTTCCATTCCCTAACTACAGGGGGCAGTCTCCCTGGAGTAGCTTGGGCTTAAGGGTCTTGCTCAGGAACCCAGCAGTGCTTTGCTGAAGGTAGTATTCAATGACCTCTTGGTCCAGAGGCAAGTATCCTCCCCACCAGGCCACCACCACCCCATGAAGTCAAAGGGCTTTACATTTAAAAGCCTTTTCCTTTATACAAAATATATCTGCTGATGCCTGTGGCATGTACTGGACACTGACTGGAACTGAAGTTAATACTGATACTTAAAATAATTATATTATTCTGCCTTCTCTGGTTATAACCATGATACCAAATAAGCTGGTTTTACTACTTCTAACCATGTTGTACTTCATTACGTTAGATGTCAGATCATCTTGGTTCAACCTACTTTGGTGCCCCTTATTCCTACATCACCCTTGGGTCCAGGTAAGCCAGCGTCACCCTGTGATGTGGAAAGGGTGAAGAACATTTGATCATTTGGGTAAAGGTTAGTACACACCACAATTTTTACACATCATTGACAGTCAAAGATGACAATAGGAGAAATGTCACCTTCTCCCCTGTTTCCCCTGGCTCTCCAGATGTCCCTCTTTCTCCTTTGATGCCCTTCAAAATGGTTTTAAGAAGATAATCACAGTCAAACTTACTAATACTGCTAATCAAACACAACATATTTTAGCGATAATGGTGGTAGTTGCTCTTTCTGAAGCAGGTTAATGAAAGGAATACTCACAGGCTTACCGTCAGGGCCTGGAAGTCCATCCAGACCTCTGTCACCCTGCAGAGTGATTCACAACAACAATTACTGGGTGAACTTTTTGAACTTTTTTTTATAACACACATTTCTGTTCAATCAAATACAACAGAGTCAGCATATGGGCTTTCTTACCTCAATATACCTTAAATTGCATATTTTCAGTTTACTGGTCAACAACCCCTTAGGAGTCCATTACACTCAGTTGTCTTCATAATTTGTCATGTTTGTGAGCGAGTACTGAAACGTCCCTTGGAGAATACTGACCTTCATCCCAGGTGGTCCAATTGGTCCGGGTGATCCTGGTGGTCCAGGAGTCTCCTTAACACAATCACACTCCTCTTCTTGGTCAGTTTCCTCAGGCAGCGTCCGATTCAAGGGACACTAAGTGGAGAAATACACACTGCAACTATTCTCAGGTTTATTCACACAAACTATCAGTATCAGGAGACCAAACCTCACTTACCCTGTCATCATCCTAGAAATGTTAGAAATAAAATGAAGGGAGACCAAAAGTTAGATATGTACAGGTATGTCAAAATAGAATGTAATCAGAACATTAATGTAATTCATATTTTAGTTAACCATGGATAGTTATTTTTAAATAGTATGGCAAAATGGAGATAACTCTAAGGACTAAGCATTACCACTGAATAGATTTCACATGCAGTCTCTCTCTCGCTTTGCATCGGGTCACAGTAGAGCCTCAGTTTCTGGATTTCAATCTATAAAAATGCAAAGAGCATAACTGTTACAACATTGTTCCGCACAGGTGCCAGGGTAGATACTGGGGCAGTGCAAATGTGTGCACAATAAACCTCTTGTAGTTTCTATAACTTCACTTCCTACAGAGAAGAGAAAACTATCAACTCTGCATTGTTTTATGTATTCAGCTGTTCAAAGTTATTGTGGCTTTCTATACAGTATATTTACATAGGCTCCGACTGTCTGGCAGCGCTGCGGAATCTTATCATAAAACTATTTCTGGAATCACAGTCAGACTTTAGCAGTGCCTGCTATGGTTCTTGCTACTCACAGGAACTGATTCCTCAGAGCTGTGCCGTTTGGCAATCTGAGTCTTGCCATTAATGTAAATGGGAACATTTGGCTCCAGATCCTTCTTCTGGACCTCCTTGTCATCTACATAAAAAATGGCACGTTGTGGCTGTATCAGAATCTTCAGCTGGTGCCAACTTCCATCAAAGAGACTCTGTGAAGTGAAAAAACAGATTAAGGCATGACAAAACTCACAGTGTAGTCTATAAATTCTCAAAAATAAAGGTTCCTAAATGGCTCTTGACTTGAACATAGGACAAAAATCTGTAATTCATAAGGAACCTTCATATTATGTAGGGGTTTTTATTTTAATTGCATTGGTCACTGGTTTCTAAATAGTTCTTAACTTTAATATATAGGTCTAGAGGGAACCTTTACATTGTTCAGAGGTTTTTTTAACTTCATTGGTCATTGGTCAACGGTTTTGGACTTGAACTTACAGTTCTAGGACAAAAATAATGTAATTCATATAGAACATGTACATCACATAGAGAGTTTTTACAATTTAGTGGTCACCAGTTTCTCACCACAGCACAACTGTAGAAAAAAAGATATTTTTCTCACTGAAGGACCATTATCGCCCCAGCAGTGACACTGACCTGGTAGAGGCATGTTAATGTGTGTGTGTGGTGCTGATAAGAGTGAATCAGGCACAGAAGCATTGCTGGGGTCTCGCTGCTTTGAGAGTGGTCCACTACTCCTATAATATCTGGTTGCCTTGCTGTCATGGATTACAGATAAACAGCTATACCTGTATAAGGTGGATATTTGAGGTAGGTGTTCCTAACAGTGGTGGACAGTAAATATTAGAGCAAGGCCATCAGTTCAGATGATACATTTCAAAACAAGGCAAGAAAACAAGAAAAAAAACACATATCTTCAATAATGTTCTGATATTGACCCTATGGGGTTTTAGTAGTTTGTTAGTACTACCCTAATAGTATTATCATTAACATTGTTTGACTGTTCTAGATTAAACTGCAGGCATTTATTGGACAGGCCTTTTTCTTCATATGATGAAATAACTTATTTCACCAAGTGCTTTGGAAAACATATTAAACTCATATTCGAAAAAGTATATTGCTTCATCAACTTCACAAATTAAGTCTTTGTGTGACAGTGAAAAAGTCTGTATTCGTTTAGACAACCATAAACAAGGCATCATTAATGCAACTGTAATTTGTCTCAAACACAAGGCTTTTGTACCGTTGGTAGATATTTGAAGGACACCCTACCATAAAAAAGATGTTATGCATAAATACATAAACACGCTCACAGAAGCCTTCATTGAGGTGCAACTGAATTCCAGAGCCTTAGTGAAGTGACGTCTCAGTTTAAAGTGCTGGACTGAGTTCTAAAACAACTAAGTGGGAACATTTGATGCGTCCTGTTCCTTAAATACATAGCTAAGATGCCACTTATGTAAGGCCTGTAGTGCCACAAGGGAAACTGGCGTAATTCCTCCCTTTTCCAAAACAAGGTTATGCTCTTGAGCGCTGTGAGTCTTCATGGCCTTCGGCTACTCTGTTGAAATCAGTCGCACATCCAGAAACATTAGTGCTTCAGGAATTGAAACATGGAACTGAGTAATAATAATAATAATAATAATAATAATAATAAGTAATTCAAAATAAGGAACTCTAGTGGAAAAGTGTATAAGGAACCAGGTTTTCAAATATTAAGCCAAAGTAATTTATGGCTCTTTACTTCATGAGCAATACTGTGAACTTGTACATCCAGATGAGCTTGTATGGGATGTATAGGGATACATCCACATGAGCTTGTATAGGGATGAAGTGGTCAGTGAAAAATTTCCAGTGGATTAGTATATATATAGGCTGTGCTAACAGTGCATTACAAACACTGTGACGCCCGGTCCGCGTCCGTCATGCCCCCAGCAGTCTGGGTTACGGACTGCTGAAGCTGAGGCTTGCCCTTCACGTCCCCGTGTTTGATGTTCCTGTCTGTGTGGGTTTGAGCCTGTTGCCTGGCAGCCCACCTGTTCCTCATTAGCTCCACCTAATGATCACCTGTCTCCTGTCTGTGTTTGGACTGGGGCTGATTGTGTGTGTGTCTTCATTGGTTGCCTGAGTCTCGCCCCAAGTGTCCCTGTGTGTTAAAAGCATGCTGAGCCAGAACCCCGGCGTGCTGTCACCATCATCTACCCTTGTCGTGGTCAGTTCTTCCTCCCTCGTGTCCTCCAAGAAGAAGAAGTCGAAGGAGGAGAAGAAGGCTTCTACTCTCCAGTTCGAGTTTGTAAGCTCAGATCTCGCTTACCCTTGTCTCACAGAAGTGACCAGCTGAGCTGTCCCGTCGGCTGGCTGGTGAAACCGTTGGAGCTTCTGTTCCGGTTTCCTTCAGGTCCTGCCCTGCCAGAGGTGGACATACCTTTGTGGCTGTAACAGGGAGTGACCCTCACCCAGAGCAAGGAGGAAGAGCCCAAAGCCTGACACTGTGGTCCAAGACTCTTTGTTATGTCCTGTTGCTCTTACTGAACCGTGTTTTGTGTTTCTCATTAAAAACCCTGTGTGTTTGATACTTCCTGCATCTGCGTCCTCCTTCCCCGTGACAGACATGACAAACAAATCCTTAAGGAAGAAGAAAGAAAAAAGCACTACGAAAGTTCATTACTGACCAGCTACAATGGGCATTTGAAAAAAGTTTAAACTTTGGGTAGTTAACTACCCTGCTGAGAAATGTGACAAAAAATCTAATTTGTCTCTCTTGAGGTACTTGCTAGGAAAATCAAATTGTCTGGGGGATTTTACTAGCATTATTGATTGCTAGCACAGCTAGAGGACACAAGTGCATGCACAATGAAGAGGTCCACTGGGACAGTTGGCCTCTGACCATTTTCGATGCGTTTTGTCTGGACAATTTTTGATCAGGAACAATTTGTGTTCCCAGTTTCCACTTGAGTGCACTGTGCTCTTGACACACTGTTTCTGGAACCCATAAAGACACTGTGAGAAATGTACACAACATTTGTGTTGTGAAGAAATTAGGTTGCATACAGGTGTACATGATTGTGTATTAAGGTCCTACGAACCTGAATTTCTTGTGTGTTAAAAATAATTCTTTGTTCCCTGTTAGCAGCATCTGTAGTGGTGAAAGTGGCAGATTCTCCATCTCCATGCAACGTCACAGCCACTTGCACTTCCCCATCTTTTGAGAGCACTCTCCAGAGGTCAAATTTCTCCTTGCTTGATGCCCCTCTCAACCGCAAAGTGGCCACAAACACATACGATGGGGGAAGACCCTCTGGGAAGATATCCCTAAAAAACAATGTGAAAAATCTACTTGTCATGTGGTATGAAGAATTTAGAGTCTCAGTCAGCATCATGAACACATCTGGATAAAATCAACATTTTCTAAAATGCACTAGTGTGCATTTAATAAGCAATTCTAAGCAATGCTGAAGAGTACCTTTCTGCTAGAATCTGTTTTCAAGTCTAAGGGGCACCAACAAAACCAGAGGCTTTAAAAACACAATTAACCTCATTCTCCTCAGACCATCAACCAGTCAAGGATCTATTTGTTTGGTTACCTATTTATAGATTCACACTGAGACACTCAACAAAGCTCTGTGACTCATGTTTGAAAAGATGTACTAGCAGGTTTTATGTGCAGGCACGTGCCATCCTTCACTCTCAGGGACTGACAAGCTCTTATAACCATCTTGAGAATTCAGCAGATGGATTTTTTCTCACCTCGTCTTCTCAGTAATGTCCACTCCTTTGCTCAGGAGGTAGGCAGTCTCAGACCCCAGGGAGCCATGGATTTCCTTGGCCTTTTCATGGATTTTCATCCCCAATATCAGTTCAAAGCCTTTCTCATCCCGAGATGCCACAGGGATACGTGTGGGACAAACAGATTCTGCAGGAAAGGAGAGTAGAAGAAGAGTGTTATGGAAGCCTGCTACCACATGGCATCACCCTACAGTGTCTTTTTTCTCATGTTAGGCAGATGAGACCTTCAGTACCAGGTCTACCCCAAGCATGACACTTGGTATCGCGCATGGTTACTTCACAATTATGCCTGACTGCTCCAGAACCTTTAGCTGTGTGTGCACATCTGAATATATGTTTGCAAAAGTGCACCATAAAGGGTAACACTTGTCAGTAAGTCCACCCTTATAAAAGGTTTATGAATGATTTATAAACTGTCTACAGCCTGTTTCTAAACATTTAGAAACCCTTTATAATGGTAGTCGTCTTGTAAAATGGTGTCCCATAAAACAACTGAATTCACACATTGGAATGAAAGTCTACAAACTACAAAGAGTGTATCTGAGGCATTGGTCTTTCTTACAGGCACAAGATAGATGTGCTTTCTGAAATGATAAGTTGGCAAATAAATTCAATATTCAAATAGTTTCCACCATAGCACTTCCAGCCTATTGTCCCACCCCTGTCCTGTACATGTCTTCTGCTTCCACACACCCACATCTATGATGAAAGTATTGCTAATTCACTAGTTTGTTGAATCAGATGTGTTAGGTGTGATAGAGCACAGAAAAAAAAAATGTAGCCCAGTAGTACTCCGGGACCAGGGCTGAGAACCACACAACCTGAGACTTTTACACAAGTCTCATGCTTCCACTGAGTTTCTCTCAAAGCATCACCTTCACACAGCTTCTGCTTCATGGAGTCCCGGATGCGATCGATGGTGGTGTAGTCCTCTGCGTATAGCACATAGTCACTGGATGGTTTGTTAGCAATGGCCATCAGCTCTGAGTTGGTGATTTCGGATCCCACACCGACTGCGAACACAATGATTCCTTGAGCTCGAGCCTCCTCACTGGAATCAACTACATCATCCTGAGACTTCCCATCTGTCACCACAACAGCAATGCGATTCTTAACAGGGTTGCTGCGTCGCGAAGACGCAAAGACATGATCAACAGCAAATTTGATGGCGCGGCCTGTCTGTGTGTTGCCGCCAAGGTAACTGATGTCCTGGATCGCCTCGATGAGTTCTTGGGTGCTCTGGTGCTGGCCCAGTGTGATCTCCAGCCGAGGCGTGTCACTGTACTGCACTACACCCACCTGAGAGTAGAGTGTGCTCACATCAAAGCCACTGGTGACATTGACAAGCCAGCTCTTTGCTGTATCAAAATCTTCATAGCCCACACTCCAAGAGCCATCAATGATATATACAAGGTCATTCACAGCCGTGCTGCAACCTGAAAAATATCAGGTGGAAAAAGCACAGATTTGTCAAATCAGATCAAGAGTGTTGACTTAGGACTACTAGGTAAAGAATCAGAATCATTGATCCCAAATTGCTTATGCTATGACCGCACAGACACACATGGTCACAAAGACAAGAACAATATCGAATATAGTAAAAGTCAAATAAATGTCAAAATAAACTCTCCAGAAATACTCAGAAAATGTTAGTACTAAATATGCTATGCTATGTACAGTGGATACCTAGAGGGCTTTAAACCTATAAAGACATGCTGAAAATTGTATTAGTATTTATTTAATGCAAATAACTTTCATATTATGGTTTGATTCACACAGTGCATTACTTTTTGGAAGGTTACTGATACAGGAACACTGAAACAATATCAAAAATCTCATTGGTTACCACTCAGCTAATTTGCATACATTTTGTCCAGAAGTAGAGAGCAGCAGTTGTTATTATATGTTTGTTTCTTGCCATGTTATAGCAAATTGTGGCACGTTCTGTGTGATATTAATTCTCCAGTGATCTTCCATGATGTCACTGGTATGTGCTGTTTAGTGTACATGCTGCTTAAAATTTGAGCAGCCCCAGCCTCCATTGAAGTGTAAGTTTCACAGCATTGCAGAAAAAAAGGTTACATGTGTACCAGCTCGAACATCCTCCTCTTCTACTGATCGGGTGAAGCTGAGGAGCAGCAGTAATGTGAGTGACCTCAATATCAACATCCTTAAGATTCCCTGAAATGAGGTTTAGTTTTCAGGTTCCTGCAAAGGGGAATAAAAAAAACAAAAAAAAAAAACAATAAGAAGGCATCACATTATTTACCACTCAAACAGTAACTTGATTTCTTGTGTTGTGTAAGAGATCGACATTTAGCTAGACCACCGTGCTTAAAAGTCTACAATTTGTTCATTTTACTGCAGCTGTGCTGCAATAATGCTAATTATTTCTGTAGGGTAGGAGTTAGTGCTAGTTTCAACATTGGCACATCAGCATCAGCAAATACGTAGATTAAAGAGTAAAGTGAAGTGGCCCCTTACGGTCATGAGTGAACACACCACAGCACACAGTGTGAACAATGTGAAAATCTTTCTCTGCATTTAACCCATTCACCAAGTGAACCAGTGGGCTGCCACCAACGAGGGGCTACTGGGGTACCTCAGTGGTGCCACTGGCAGTCCAGGGATTTGAACCTACAACCTTCTGATTGCAGGGAGAACTCCCTTACCACTAGTCCACCAGTTGCCCCAAAAATGTTGGATATCAGCATCAGACCGCCATGCTCGTGTTTGTGCATCCCTAAAAGTGACTCCAGATGACCCAGAAGCTATACTGACAAGACAAGAAATTAGATTTTCTGTTTCATGGCACACTTAGTGAGACAGCATTTGTCTCAGAAATAGGATCACTAGATTTGTGGTAAGTAAAATGGGCTCTGTATGCTAAGTGGAACTCGTTTAAGCAAATGTGCCATGTCAGCAGTTTTCACCCCAATTCAGGTTGCAAGAAGTATCAGTTAAAACAAACCCTTGTTTAATCTCAAAGATGAGTCAGGCAACATACAGTCTTGGGAATTTCCACCTCTACTGCCATTTTGGATGCAGTTCTGATGTCTTTTGCTCATTTGTAATGCATTGGAACAGTTTGTGCCCCTATTTATATTTGTGTTTTGTTTTAATAGCTCATGTGCGTCATTACGACCAGACTCACCTCAAATAATGTATTTATATGGATGATATAAATAAAAAAGCATGTGTTAGGTTATGTTAACGCCCCTCGGGTAGAAAAAAGGACCTCTTTCACTTTGTTGAATGCGACAATCTCCTTTTTATTCTACCTTGTAAAAAGAGGGACGTTTTCTTGGGTATCGTAAGGCCGTGTGGTCTTGTTTTTTCGCTCCGCTTCAGTAAAGTCTGTGTGCTGCCATGCAGACCACAAGCTGCAGCCAAGGAAAATAACAATGCAAGTCGAAAGCTGGTGAGCACAACATGAAAATAAACATGGCACATGGCACTGGTTTTCAGAGGGACAGAGCACCACACAGACGTACACTCAAGCAGCATGGGGCAGCATTGTAAACATACATAGACGAAAGGTCAGACCTTTTCTCATTTAATTCTGCTATTACAGTAAGAAGAAATATGTGATCAGACACTTTTTATACACACACAGACACACACACACACACACACACACACACACATACTCAATATATACTCAAATGGAAGAAGCTACAGAGCCAAGACCTTAAATGTCCCTGTCAGTAGCATTGATTTAATTGGTGGAAAGTTGACTAATTGTCTGTGGACCCAAGGTGAAGGACTGCCGTACTCCTCTGTTCACTGTAGGTATGGTGTTCTTGGGATAGTACACGCTCTTACCTTCCTTAAAAGTGCATGTAATCCCACATGGCTGAAGGAAACATGAGTGGACTGATGTACCAGAAGATGTCTGAGGAGAATTTAAACTTGTCAACCAAGAGCCTGAATCTAGAGAGAATATGAACATTTCATCAAAATAACCTCAAACATGTGGTCAAAATATCACAAGACTCGTTCCTTAAAAATGTAAAGGTGTTTGAATCAGCTAAGCTAAGCTCCCTGGCCCTTTCTTAAAATTTATGAAAGATTTTGAGCCCATCATAGGGACCTAAGTAACCATGCTGATTTGAAAACTGTTTGCCTAGAAGAATGAGCCAAAACTGAACCACAATCCTGCAGAGAGCTAATTACTTCTTACCATGGGCATCTCAGAGCTGTGAATGCCAGTGATAGCTTTGCAACAAAGTGCTAATTTTATTAATTTGTGAAATCTCCCCAAATCAAAACTAATAACTAACTGTCTACCTCAGTCTTTGCATTTCTTGCGCACTGAACTCTCTCTTTAGTCCTGTCCAGCCTGCACTTGTGTGGTCTTGTGGTGTTCTGTCTTTGTTTTTGTGTTGCACCATAATCCAGCCAAATGTTGTCTAATATGGTTGAAATGACAGTCACCTACTCGACTTGACTTACAAAGCCAAAATGCATTATATGTGTAAAATTACAGTGTTCTGGAATTGTGTTTAATAGCAAAAACAAAAGTGTCTGAATACATGTTTCCCCTCACTGTATCTAGGAAATAGTGCAAGGGTAAAGGGCTTGAGTTCCAAACGAAGGCTCTGTTGTCAGTTGTAGGCTGCATCTCAGTATAATAAACACACATCACGAGTTTTTGTGAAGCCATCACGATACACAGTGTAATCAAAATACGAGCTGCGATCATGCTTTAGGGCTTTTTTCGTGCTAGGACAATGCTTCACTACCCTATGTATTTTAATATGTATTTTATGTATTTTAATCGTTTTTGTTTGCAAAGCGGTTGAAACAGGTTGAAATGCTGTGAGACGAGGAAAGTCCCTAATCCTAACCCTAACCCTAACCCTCACCCTAACTATAACTCTAACCCTAACCTTAACCGTAACCTTAACCATAACCCTAACCCTCACCCTAACCCTAACCTTAAACCTAATCTTAACCCTAACCCTAACCCTCACCCTCACCCTAACTTTAACCCTAACCCCAACCCTAACCCCAACCCTAACCTTAACCCTAACCTTAACCCTAACCTTAACCATAACCCTAACCTTAACCTTAAATTCTGGAACATTTTAATTTTAAAACATATATAACAAATAGAACATTTATGGGGAAATCAACCTGGGAACCTCCCACTTCTACATGCAGTAAACATATTAGACACCTGGTGAAGAAAAATTATGAATCAACACAAAGAACATCTAAAAAGAAAACCGACAATTTAGGCAAATTCGAGAGAAGAGCCATCCAGGCTCTTGTTTCAAACCCAAACGTTGTGATTAAACCTGCAGACAAGGGGTCAGGCTTAGTAATTTTAGATAAAACCCAATACTTATTAGAGGCGAAAAGACAATTAAACGACACAGACCACTATCGTCCATTACCACATTCATTACAAAATGAAACCAAAACATTAATACAGGATATTTTAAATGGTTTTACAACAAAAAGGTTTTATTAATCAGAAACAAGAGTTTTATCTTATGGGCCCAGATATCCTCAAACCAAGATTATTTTATTTGCTCCCAAAAATACACACGGATCCAGAAACATGGACAATACCTCATGAGATCCCTAAAGGACGCCCTATAGTCTCGGACTGTGGAAGTGAATGTTATAATATAGCAGAATATATAGACAGTTTTTTAAATCCAATTTCCCAAAAACACCCAAGTTACTTAAAAGACACATATGATTTTATTGAAACAATTCAACATTTGACCATAAAAGAAGAGGCCATCTTTTTTACAATTGACATCAATAGTCTGTACACAAATATTTCAACTGAACTCGGACTAAAAGCGGTAGAAAAGGCATTCAGGGAACATAAAGATATTTTAAGACCAGATAAAGAGATTTTAGAGCTTTTAGAAATAAGTTTGTGCTGAAATGACTTTGAGTTCGATTCACAGGTGTATCTACAAATCCAAGGAACAGCCATGGATGGCATCTTGGATGACATCTTTGGTGTTTGGCAACATGGTATATAACAATTTAACCAATTCATAAAGTTAGCTAATACCCATCATCCAAACATAACCATTAAACATAACACAAGCAATAAAAACATACAATTTTTAGACGCAACAGTTTATTTTAGTAATCTGGAACATGATTTAAAAACACTCAGAAGTTTACTTTAAAACAACAGACATACACACTATTACATAAATCCAGTCATCACCCAAAACATGAATTTTAGGGAATCATTGAATCACAGATAATACGTTTTTACTGCCTCAGAAGCGAAGAGGAAGATTTTCAAGAAGCTACTCGCACCCTCTTCCAGGCTTTAAGACGAAGAGGTTACAGCAAAAGGTACCTTAAACATATTAAATCAAAAACAGTAACACAACTAAAAACAGGATCACCCCCCCAGAAACCTGCCAAACACTAAAGATGTCATCCCATTAATCACTACATTTTCTAGACATACACAACTAATAAATCATAATATTAAAAATAATTTCAAACATACACAAGAACATCTGCCAGAACTGAACAGATTCAGAGTCATTTCAGCCTACCGAAGAAACAAAAATCTTAGACATTTTAGTTCGAACCAAATTCACTTCCGCAGTCCCCTAACAGACCTCTAACAGACAACAACAAACACAATGACAGCATTTTAAATATATTCATTTTATTGCAGGGACATCTATAAGCAGAAACTTAAATCTAGAGAGACACAACGTTATTTACTGTATCACATGTAAACATTGTAAAAAAACACTATATAGGTGAAACCAGTAATAAATTGAAATACAGATTACAACAACACATAAGAGATATCAACAAGGCAACAAAGAACACTTACCTGGTAGAACATTTTAAGGTACATGGTCTAGACCAACTGACAATTGCAGGTTTGGAATCAAGTGCAACTTGGATGGATAGACAAAGACGTAAAATGGAATATAAATGGACAAGGAAATTAAATACATGGTACCCCAAAGGGTTCAATCAAAAATGAAATAAAACTTCTTAAATAAGTTAGGGTTAGGGTTAGGGTATAAGTTTATTTATAAATTTATTTATTTATTTAAAGAAAGTTTATATGGACTCTCTCTTAACCCTAACCCTAACCCCCACCCCTAACACCTAACCCCTAACCCTAACCCTAACCCTAACCCTAACCCTAGCCCTAACCCTAACCCCTAACCCCTAACCCTAACACTTAACCCCTAACCCTAACACTTAACCCCTAACCCTAACCCCTAACCCTAACACTTAACCCTAACCCCAACCCTAACACTTAACCCTAACACCTAGCCCTAACACCTAACCCTAACACCTAACCCTAACACTTAACCCCTAACCCTAACCCCTAACCCTAACACTTAACCCTAACCCCAACCCCTAACCCCTAACCCCTAACCCTAACACCTAACCCTAACACTTAACCCTAACACCTAGCCCTAACACCTAACCCTAACACCTAACCCCTAAACCTTAACCCTAACACAAAACCCTAATCCCAAACCCTGACACCTAACCTTAACCCTAACACCTAATCCTAACACCCAACCCAGACACCTAACCTTAACCCTAACACCGTACCCTAACACCTTACCCAAACACCCAACCCTAACCCTAATACCTACCCTAATATCCAGGATTCTAGTTCTATACTTTCCACGGTGTGAGTATGTTTTGGTTTTTGGTTTTGTTTTTGTTTGGAGTATTGATGCACTTATTTGAAACTTTGAGCACTTTTATCTTATTCACTAACAGCACTTATTCACTAACAGCACTTATTTTCTAGAATCTGGAATAGGCTAGACCCACCCTTGACCCTAACCCCAACCCTCACTCCTCCCCTTAAACTCACTCTAAACCCTAACTCTACCCTCACCTTGGGCCTATCTATGATTTTAACTTTTCAAATAATAAATAAAAAATACAATTGACCTTTAACCTCTAGTCATTGTCTACCACCAGCCTATTCCTGCCTGAAGAAAACTGCAATTGTACATTGGATCTTAATCTAACCCTTTAAATTTTAAGTTAATTATCATCATATTTTTAACTATCATTACTCTTTTAATTTTATTAACAACTTTTTAGATGGGTAAACTGGGTGTTGCCAGCGCAGCACAAACTTAAGTAAGAACATATGCACAAAAAGAACCTTTTCCCAATTCCTAACCTTAACCTTAACTCTAACCCCAACCCTAACCCTAACCCTAACCCTAACCTTAAGCCTAACCCTAACCCCAACCCCAACCCCAACCCTAACATTAACCCTAACCTTAACCTTAACCTTAACCCTAACCCTAACCCTAACCTTAACCCTAACCCTAACCCTAACCTTAACCCTAACTGTAACCCTAACCCTCACCCTAACAGTCACCAGTTAGCGCAGATACTGGTGGTGTTACACAGTGCGCATTAAAATACATAGGGTAGTGAAGTGTTGTCCTAGCATGTAAAAAAGCAGCTCTTATTTTGATTACAGTCTCAAATTCCCCTTTCTCCCAAATGAGGGCAGGCGCCCTCCTTTTAATTTTCCTTTCTTTTCTTTATTTTCAGAAAACACAAAACAAAAGGCGCAAAGGCCAGCATCCTAAACAAAAGGAGAGAGAGAGACGAACATGCAACACAGCCACTCTGGATGACAGTGGACCGATAGCTCCTGTCGGTCCCTAATACACTTAAATACGTAAACATATTTTCTCCTGAGCACACCAGCAGCTGAAACAAATAATGAACTAACTCAAACCCGGTGTGCTCAGGAAATAACTAACACAAAACCCTCACTGTCACTGTCCCCAGACATGACAATTACATTGTATATCGTGATGGCTGCACGAAAAGTCGTGAGCTCGGGCTGATATAACACTACAGTGATATTATATCATGAAAGTAGGGCATTTAAGTAGAAGCATGCAATGGTGATTTTCTCACCTCAACCAATTTATTGAAACAAAAGCCAACACCAGTGGTGATTATACTACAACAAAAAATGTCAGTTTTTCAATAACGTGGCGTGTTCTTGAGCATCAATTATAACTTGACAACGGCGTCTCATGCTGTTCACAAGTCAACTTATTGGCTGCTGAGGCATGCCATCCCACTCTTCTTGAAGGGCGGCCCTCAGGTCATCGAGCTTCTGGGGTACAGAGTTATGAGCCTCTACACGGCCACTCAGCTGATCCCATAGGTTTTCTATGGGATTCAGGTCTGGAGAAAGTGCAGGCCACCCCATTCGAGGTACCCCAGTCTCCAGCAGCCGTTCCCTAATGATGTGACCTCGATGAGTTGGAGCGTTGTCATTCATGAAGATGAAATTAGGCCTGTGTTGTTCATGCAGGGGCACAATGACTGGATTAATGATGTTATTCAGGTAGTATGGGCTTGTCACTGTACCATTCACAAAGTGCAGGGCAGTTCTGTATTGACTGCACACACCTGCCCACACTGTAGCACCACCACCACCAAAGACTCGTCTGGTGACAACAGTGACTGATGCATAGCGCTCTCCTTGACGTCTCCGACATCGTTGGTGGCCATCATTACTGCTCACCGTGAATCGACCTTCATCAGAGAACAGCACTGAGGCCCACTGTTCCCTCATCCAGCGTAAATGCTCCCTGGTCCATGCAAGATGATGACGCCTGTGCCTGGTGGCGTGGTCAGGTTGTCTAGCATGCAGACCAAACGGTTTCAAATGGTCTAACGTGACACTTGGGCGCCTCTCACCTCCCATAAATGTGCCTGGAGTTGAGTGGCATTCATCATCCGGTTCCGCAGGGCGCTGTTCACAATGAAGCGGTTATCAGTGTGGGATGTGACCAAAGGACATCCACTTCTATGCCTTTCTGTGACTCTTCCAGTCTCTGTATCTCTGTTGCAACCTGCTGATGACACTCTGTGACACTCTAAGCTCAGTGGCCACTTCTGTCTGAGAACATCCTGTTTGAAGCCTTGCAGTGGCGAGGTACTGTTGATCAATTGTTACGTGTCGTCTTGGTCTCATGATGTCAAAACGTGAACAGCATGATGGGGAGGACTGTTTAAATACAATCTCTGATTGAAGCAGGAAATGTATTGGTCGATTCATGGATCAAACACCTGTTGTGAATTTTGCCATTAAGCTCCTTGTCAGAGAACACCAAGTTGTGTAAAAAGTACTGAAACACTGAACAGTTGGACATGTGCATTCAAACATTTAGGGAAGGTCACGTTAAGTTCACCTGTAAAAGTTATAGTGCATTTTAGGTTCATCCTGACATCTCACCCGAAAGCCGTTTTTGTGAGTAGAGTATATTGAGTGGTGCAATAACAACATACGATGTATATATTGTATTGTTTACTGCATTCCCTCACACATTCACAGTAGCTTGTAAAATGGAGGTATTCTAGGCACTAACAACAGGAGACATCCAGGGCACTTCTAAGGTCATAAGAACTCGTTGGTTCATAGGTGCTTCCATATAGCACCAAGCCCATTGATACAAAGCTAACATTACAACCTTTAGAACTTTGCAACTTGGTACTTGTACCAAGAAAAGAAACCCATAGAAGCTTGTAGACAGCGTGACCTTTTCATGCATGGCCTGAGGCTTTAAACTTGACAGGAGCTAAAAGAGAACTACACCTTGGTGGTGGCGTATGTTATAAAACTTGTTGCAGGATATTTCTGAGCACACTTTAAAGTCCAGCTCCTTAATGCCCAGCTCACGTTCTGGCCATGCCTTCCTCTTTCTCATTCTCATCCACGGTGTACGGAAGTACACGTTAGTCTTCACATCCTGCTTCCCTTCCGACTACCATGAGACTTTAAAACCAAAACAAATGCCATGAAGGCTTGAGCTACAACAAAACCGAACAGATCATGCTAGCATGTCAAAAATGTATAAGCGTAAAGACATCTTATGTTCAACCGATGCACATGTCATTGGATTATAAGTATAGTCTACACTATTACCTGTTTAGTGTAGGATAAGGGTCACCCAGTCGATGAAAACACACACCTAGTGCCCCCAAGTACACACTGAGGTCCTAATATGTTCTAATTTGGGTCATCACTGCATATTAACCATTCAATAACTCATGGCATTAGAAAGGAACATACAAAAGATGTTCAAAAGCTAGCAGAGGCAAATTACACAAATGAAGTCCTGCTAACTAGTCCTCACTACAAAGATTCATCGTTTGCCACATCAGTACTTTTGAGTGAAATATTCCGTAAACAAAGACATCCGGCTGAAATAAGGCAGACTGGGAAGAGAATCCTTCACCAAATAACAAATACACTCCTCACACTGACGTCTCTCTTCTGATTGTGATAAGATGAGAAACACTTTTCTACAGCTGGTCCACATGTGTAGCTTGGCTTGTGCTCTTGCATGTGCCATGTTTTGCCTCCCTCTCTCTTTCAGTGCCAGTGTCCATGCCTGCTGATGAGCTTCTCCATTGAGAGTGAGGGCTTGGGGTTGGCCTCAATATGGGGAGAGCTGATACTTCCCTTCTCCAGATGTGCTGTGCTAGAGCAGAGCTACTTATGAGCTACTTATACTAATGAGATATCTTCAGGCCAAGGTTTATGTTTTATTTTTTCCCCAATATGTTCAGCGAATAAACAGTAATTCCACATGTTTTTACATTTTTACAAGTACATATTTGTCCATAAAATGTGTAATTTGATCACCCAAACTTTTGCATATCGTTGTCCATCAGGCTGCTGTCTCTTTAAACTGGATCTGTCACAATGTTTTCATTCATCAGAGCTGTTTTAATGATATATCAAAAGTGCCTACTACCCCTCACCTTTATCAGGGAAAACTGATAATTACTGATAAATTACTGCCCCAGTGATAAATGTACGTGTCCTATGTCACTGAGCATAACATGTATGGTTCTCTCCTTTAACAATACACAAACTGCCTTCAAAAACTCACTCAGCCATTGTCCTGCCTACATGCAGCGGACACCTTTGCCTCTACCCGTCTCTCTGTCCATGTAGGGACAGCAACAGTCTGTCTGATTCTCAAAAGAGATTGAAATTACACAGACAATTGGCTGCTCCATTGAACCTCATAGCCCAGAGACAAAAGGTCTTGTAACAGCCATGCTACAGCTCAGACGAGATATATCTACCTACTATGCAAGGCCAGCTAAGGACAACATTGAAAGAGAGCGAGAGATAGTGAGAGAGAGAGAGAGAGAGAGAGAGAGAGAGAGAGAGAGAGAGAGAGAAAGCTTTGAAACCAACTACACACATGCTATAGATGAAATTCTTTTCATCTTCT
>JBBIGA010000007.1:8102096-8154144 GCA_037576975.1 Alestes dentex
TCTGAAAAAGGAACAGAGGGCAGAATTTATGTACAAATAATGTAATGAATTTCATGATGTAGGCCTAAATGAGCTTCCCCTGTTTGAAAGACTAGCAGCCGCCACTGGTGGAGTTTTATGGGTTAAGTGTTGAGTTTTCAGGTTAAGTGTTATAACTGTTTGTGAATAATTATTCATTTAATTCATACAGTCAGTATAGTATATTCTCACTGAAAGTGTTACCAAAACTATTTCATGACATCACACCATTGGGGCAGTTGGTGGCCTAGTGGTTAGGGAGCTGCCCCATTGATCATAATGGCTGTGGGTTCAAATCCCAGGACTGCTGGTGGCACCGCTGAGGTACTGTCCCCTCATTGGTGGCAGCCCAATGGGGGCTTGGTGAGTGGGTTAAATGCAAAGAAAGAACTTCCTATTGTTCACACCGTGTGCTGTGGTGTGTTCACGTATGACTAAAAGGGGCCTCTTGACTTAATTTACCATGAATGCAAGAAAATAAAATGGTGATACTGGCGAACGCACTGTAATTCTGAAGTCAAAGGATTTTGATTGAGGGTCTCCAAGTGGATTAACTTTGCATAAAATGGTTTGCTGAGATCTCAAGGCTTCTCCACAAGCTGCACTTTGTTGTTTACTGCACTTGTAAAACTCTGTCATCACACAGTAAAAACCAGAGCGCCTAACAGTGAAGAGACACCATGAGATCCGGCGCCGGCAGAGCAGGATTAGTCTCGTCCAAAACATAACCACTGCTCTGAAGAGCGACAGCTTGAAGCTGTTAATAATGCAGTAAACATTAAAGTTAATTGCGCTCTCCGAATGGCTTCATACCAGTTCAAGTGAAGGCCACATTCTTTTAACTGTGCAGCAACCAGACCAGCATATAAATCTTTGAAATGCGCAATATAAAGGCGTTCCACCTGTGTGGTGATTTAAACCCTCGGTTTAGCTAAATGCTCTCCCTTCCACGGACTCTCTGGCCTTTACACGATCCAGCTTGGAACAAGAAAATATTCTTACTGCATGAGTGAGTTTTCTTACTGCATGAGTGAATGAACTAAACAGATGCACAGATCCCCAGTTTCCCTTACCAGCCACAGTGTGTCCCTGTGGGCAATGTCACAGCATTCATGCCACACATGACATGTTTCCCAGATAAGGGAGGAACATTTGTCAAGTTAAACAGACCTTTGGCACTGGGCCACATCAGGCCACTCTTAGCTGAAGATTCTCCAAGTGAATGTGAGATGAACTAAATGCCAAATCTTATTTATAATGATTGACAATGCTGCTCCTATTGGTCCTGAACATTTTTCAATAACAACCAAACCCAAACCATTGCATCACTTTTAAAAATAAAAGCTCCAAAATGGTGAATAAAACCTGTGACTGGTATATATACATTATGTGGAGATTCTTCTATAATAATTACATTACAATATAGTGTGGAGGTTGTTTATTATCTTTACTCTGACATTGCTCCAAAGAATTGTTTTTGGTGCATTCATATTTTAAGATTAACAGTGAACTGAAAGCTTAAATTCTTATGATGTAGGCTGACATGACTACTGTATTTTTTTTATTAATCTCATGAGTATGATCTTTTAGTTTCAGTTAAGTATGATAACAGCATATGAAAAAGTTATCCAAAGGTTTTTTACTAGAAATATTGATAGCACTGCGAGGCCTTTAAACATATTTAGTTATTCATTGCCTGTCCAGTTTAAAGTTAACATATATGGGAGTCATAGTGCATATTCCTTCCATACATATTTCAGGGTGAAGCATGGTAACAGGGAGGATCGCTGAGCTGGCTGAGGATTTTGCTGGATTAATTGTTTATTTTTTACCTAAAGTTTACTTAGTGACTTTAAGACTTCACATGCAGCCCTGAGATACAATTCAGGTTGACAGCATTATCAGTTTCAGAGAATTTGTTCAAATGCTTATGCAAATCAAGATCCCTTATAAAAACTATTTTGCATGTGTCCGTTGCAAGCGAACTGCCTGCATTTTAAATGATCTATTTCAAGGACAACCAAAGAAATTTTGTTTTGTAGAATTTTCAGTAACAAACATTACTGAAAATGTGTAGTGTACAAACACTATTACAGTCCACATGTGGAAAATACACTGACCAGCCACAACATTGAAAATACAGGTGAATTAAATAACATTAATAATCTTGTTAGAATGACACCTGCCATGGAGGGGAATATATTAGACAGCAATTGTAAGGACATGAGTGAATTTGATGTGGGTGAAACTGTGATGGTTAAACAGTCAGATCATCTCCAAAACCCTCTGGGGTGACCCTGGTATGCAGTGGTTAGAACCTACCAAAGATGGCCCAGTGAAGGACAACCAATGAACTGGTGACAATATTATGAGTGGTCAAGACTCACTGATGCATGTGGGATCAAGGGCTAGTCTGTTTGGTCAGATCCCACAGAAGACCCACTGTCGCACGAACTGCTGAAAAAAATTAATAATGGCTATGATAGAAATGTGTCAGAACATACAGTGCATCACAGCTTCTCGTGTATTGGGACTGCATAGTCAAAGACCAGTCAGAGTGCCCATGCTAACCCATGTCCACCACCAAAAGTATGTATAACGGACACACGGGCATCAGAACTGGACAAGAGAGCAATGGATTAAGATGGCCTGGTCTGATGAATCATGTTTTCTTTTACATTGTGGATAGCTGGGTGTGTACGCATCAGTTACTTGGGAAAGAGATGGCACCAGGATGGGAGAAAGATAATGTTGGAAACTTTGGTCCTGGCATTAATGTGATTGTGGAGCCCATGCCTTGATGGCATGCCTCAGAGCTGTTTTGGCAACACAAGAGAGCCTGAACAATATTAGTCAAGCGGTTTTAATCTTCTGGTGTAAGTAGCCTGTTTTGAATTAATTTGAATATCTCCAGCAATTCAGCTGAAGTCATAAGGAGAATTTCACCCTGGACTACTATTGAATGAGGCACTACACGGAAACAAAATCAGCCTTTTTAAACCTAATGAACAAAAAGAGATTGGAAAATCACATGTATTATTTCCGAAAAAATATATGATATTAACTCCTTAACACTTAAGCCCTTAATGAATTGCTCTGGTGTACCAGCATGCCTCAGTCAGCCATAGAGGACTCAGCAATAGAGGCAAACTGACTTAGATTACCCCCATATGAGTTATGTTTTCCAGTTTTATTATGAATATGTCAAAGGAGTATAATATCCAGATAGTGAGCACTCTTGTTCTTGTGATAACTGAAAAGGACTATTTGCCTATTTATTAATACTGCAACAAATATAGTCATTTTATAGTCTACCTTTTCATAATATAAATAATGTCTTGTGAACACAAGCAATATTGTCTGGAATTGATTCAAGTTTAGTCAGCTTGGACAGAAGTCAAATGCTGTTTTTACATTCTGATGCATGGGGAGGTTGATCAAAAGATCAAATGATTGATCAATTAACTGGTCAGTTCTATTTGTTTAATGTGTCTTGTCTGACTTGTTTTGACTCTCATACTCTCTAAGAACTGATAATGTTCTGCATTTGCGGTTATAGATATGGCTTTAAATCCAGTGCATTCTGAAGAGTTCATTTCATGGCCTGATGGGTTTATGTGTTTAATAAATCTTCCTGCTAAATGTATCTTATGCAACATATTAAGCATGCTTATTTATTTGCAACCAAATCCCATTTGTTATATTTCTCAGCGTCCGGATGAGTGTGCTCCACAAGGCAATATGCTGGAAATATTGAGTGCTGTCCCTGAATCTGTAGGCAGCATACATATTGCGTTGAATTCAATTTGAGTTTGCTAATAAATTGCAGTGTATATGCTCATGAAGCACAAACATTCTTTATGTTACAGAAGGGCTTCATGGCTCTCGAAATGATTTGTGGAAAAGCTTTCAGTTTAGGGGATGCAGTGTTTTGTTAATGAATTGTCAGAATGTGGACATCTGTTTTGCTGCCAGTATATTTGAAGAGGATGTTTAAGTGGATTTCTAGTTTGCATTCATCAATTTTACAAAATAAGGAAAAAAACATAATTTTTCATCAAATTTAATGAACCAAGTAATTTTGGGTCATTTGTATTGGTCGATTCATTGTAAAATTTGACCACAATTTAAAAAGCAACAGGTATTTTGTCAGAAAAAATGAGAAACAAGGTTTGGTCCATGCAGTGATGAGATTCTAGTGATATCATGAGTTACATATTTAAAGCTCTAATTCTGCTGAAAATGTATTTTGGGTCAAACTTTAATTCAAAAACCAACACCACTTTTTTCAGCTCCAGACCAGCCGAGTGAGACACCATCCTCAGACCCTCCATCAGGCTGGACTGCTTCATGGATGCAGAAGTAGGCTGTGTCAGCATGGGCTTCATGGCCGGTCTGTCACACAGAGTGCAGACGTTCAGCTGCAGCCATGTAACACACGACTAATTGGATTCCCCCGCCTGTCTTCAAAAGCTCAGAGAAGACTGTAGAACTGGACTTTCCATGTGCATATTTACCAAATTATCAACAAGTTCACCAAATGAGCCCTGCAATGAAAATATGTATGTGAGACATACTAAAATCACATTTAAACATAGGAAGAATTCATCTAATGGTCTGTATTTAAGCTAAAGCAGTGCCCCAAATGTTCCTATCATTTTTATAATTTACATTTTTACATTTTACACGTTCCATGCAGGATTTTTCCATTTCAGTTTAAGCTCACTGTTGCCATCTTCAGATTTAGGGACTTTTCAGATCCCTTTAACGACTTTTTAGACAAACATTTTGGCTACTGAGAAGTCAAATGACTTTTAGAACAATGAGCACATAAAAAAGACAAGGGAAGAAAAAGGCTATGCAATGCAGGGAAACCATACATGAACAGAAAGGTTGTGAAGAAAGCAGGGAAAAGACGCATGTGGAAGTCGTGTACACGTACACAACTAGCTGGCTAGCTTAGCTAGTTACTGTTACTGTGGTTCTACGCTCTTTTTTGGGTCTCATAAAACTAAAATAATGTAATACTAGTCACATATACAGCCTGTTTACACAAGAATGATGAGCCTTGATTCTGTTGTTGTTTCTAACCATTTAATCCTACTCTTTAGGTGCGAGGGTTGTGGAAAAGGCAGCCAGCAGCTGTGTGCCAAATTCACAGATGTGTGCAAGTTAGAGCTTTTTCACCTTACCCTACGCTGGCACTTATGAAACTGCAAGCCTGGATTCTCTCAGGACCGGAACAGGGGAGCAATTTGGTAACAGACTGTACTTCAGTGTTTCAGCCCTGATTCTGGAGGCCTGCGGCTCTGCATATCTTGGTGTTTACTCTGTTCCCCAAACACCTGATGCAACTAATCAGCTCTTTCACAGCCCCTTACTGAGTTGTTAGAGCAGGAAAATCACTCAAATGCCCAGGGTAGAGAGCCTCCAAGACCAGGGATGGGAAATTAGTGTGGTTTTTTATGATCATATGTTGTTGTTTGTTCCTGAACTTGTTCAGGAAAGATTGTGTAAATGTTCTGGTGAGTTAGGATAAAATGATGGACTGTCAGAGGAGGGCACTGAGTTTAGGAGTCTTTTATAACACAGACAATAGAAAGAACAGGTGTACAGTACATATAGTACAGTATACAGTGAACTCAAACTAGTGTATATCTTTGCTGTTGGAACAAAACCTTGTACCTTTCTGGAGGAGGAACTTACTATGGAAGTTCTTGTGAAAAGTCATTTTGGACCATTTTAGTTGAGCTATTCTTCATGAAGTTTTGACATGATGTAAATTGCGGGTCGCATTTTCAAACTGTCAAAAATTAAAAGCAGACAAAAAAGAAGAAACGTGGCTTTATTCCTTAAGCAAGCTGCTAGTTTATTAGGTACCTTGTATCAACAATCGTCTGTTTTATCAGGTTTGCCTACCATATTTGAGCACCTTAGAGGTTAGCAGATTCATGACAGGCTCATTTTTAACACATCAGTAACACTGACATGGTAGTCAGTGTGGCACAGCTGTGAGTGTATTTGGCTGGGATTTTTACACACTTGATCAGAAACCTCTCCCTTGTAGCTCCACCTTGCTGGTGTATGATTAGAGATTGTAGCCCATCTTTGTTTGTTGCACAGTTTGTGAAAACCATTTTAGTTTCTGACCATAAAGTCACTTTCAGCTGGATACCATTTGATGGTGGACCCTCAACCCAGCAGTGACAGCACCCAACAAAAAATAACCCCAGCAATTCTGCCATTCCTGATATGCCTATTCCCCTAAATCACAGAGTTACTGCTGAACCGAGAATGGTCTACCACCCAGATAATATCTGAACAGCAACAGTGGTCCTATGAAGGTTATTTTGCATTCATGGGTGGGGACAAGGAGGGCTGGACAACAATATAGTGCATGGTGTATCTAAAAAAACTGGCAGTGTATGTTGACATTTACATTTTTATATATTTCTGAAGGTAAATGTATCATGTGGGATGCAATTCAAAGATTTGGCATCCTGAAATGAATGCATGCGCATCATTTTCTCCTTCAGGACACAGTAGATATATTCTATAGTAAAAGACAGCATCAGAGAGTATACATTGTCTTTTCATGGCAACGGAACCGCTACTCAAGATTGAGCAGTGAGGTTTAAAGGGAGTACCTCCTTGCTTCCAGTTTTCTCATGTACAGTATGTAGAGGGGAATCCCCAGGAAAGTCTATTGTGACATTTTCAAGAAGCCGAACCTTTCATTTGGCTCACACAGAAGTGAAACATGCCTAAAGTGTGTCATTATAAAATGATAAATGGCATCATCTGAAGAACAGAGAGGAAAAAAGTGTTAAATGAATGTGAGCTGCACAATCGTGAAGCTGAGAAAACCCACAGGTAACTTGAAAGTGACACAGAGTGGGCTGAAGTCAATAGTAATTGCCATGTGTTATGCATAGATTTACCAGGTGTTGCTGACACACCTCATTCTCAGTCTCACACATTCTAACACATAAAGAGGACAAGGAAAGTAAAAGGCTACGCAATGTAGGAAAACATACATTACATACATTAACAGAAAGGTTGTGAAGAAAGCAAGGAAAAGACGCATGTGGAACAGTCGTGTACACATGTACACAACTAGCTGGCTAGCTTAGCTAGTTAATGTTACTGTGGTTCTACACTCTTTTTTGGGTCTCATAAAACTAAAATAATGTAATACTAGTCACATATACAACCTTTTTACACAAGAATGATGAGTCTTGATTCTGTTGCTGTTTCTAGCCATTTAATCCTACTCTTTAGGTGCAAGGTTTGTGGAAAAGGCAGCCAGCAGCTGTGTGCCAAATTCACAGATATGTGCAAGTTAGTGTTAAATGAATGTGAGCTGCACAGTCGTGAAGCTGAGAAAACCCACAGGGAACTTAAAAGTGACACAGAGTGGGCTGAAGTCAACAATAATTGCCATGTGTTATGCATAGATTTACCAGGTGTTACTGATACACCTCATTCTCAGTCTCACACATTCTAACATGCTCTACCGGAGGCAGCTGTCAAACTGCATCTACATGTAGTCAAAACCTGGGCACAGAAGAACCAGCAACATGAGGGGATTGCACAAAGATGATCTTATGAAGTCGGTACTTGTGTATATAGGTGAATTCAGACGAATTTTACTGAGCTAAACCCAATCCTGGGTTTGAGTCCCAGCCAGGGTGGCCAGGGTCCTTTCTGTGTGGAGTTTGCATGCTCTCCCTGAGTTTCTGCCAGAAGTTCCCGTTTCCTCCCACAGTTCCAAAGAATGTATGCCGGGTAAACTGGAGAAGCCAGATTGCCCCTTGTCTGCCCTGGAACGGACTGGTGACCTGTTCAATGTATTTCTCTGCCTTTTGGCCTAAGAGTGAAAAGTAAAGTAAAATGGCCCCTTATAGTCACGCGTGAACACACCACAGCACACACTGTAAAATTCTTTCTCTGCATTTAACCCATTCACCAAGTGAAGCAGTGGGCTGCCACCAACAAGGGGGTGCCCAGGGAGCAGTGTGTGGGGCTGGTACCTTGCTCAAGGGAACCTCAGTAATGACACTAGCAGTGCTGGGATTGACTGCCACCCTCTGACCCTGTTTAGGGGGAGGACTGAGACATTGGAAGGATGTCTCAGTCTTATATCCAAGAAAATCAAGCATATGAAACAACATCCAAAACAACTTGAAGACTTTACCTGCACGTCTCACAGCATATCTTAACCCAAATTGAAAAGAAGGTCATGGCCTCTAGCCATTCTTTTCTTCCTTGTGATTGATCCTTCTCTGTAGATGACAGAAGATGCAAAGTGTCTACACTTTACACACCTTCGATGTTACTGAGATGGTCAAACAAGTAAGACCAGAAACCTATTCCAAGTCATTGAGATGAAATGTGAAGAAATGACACTGTTCTCACACTGTCCTTAAATGACCTGCTGGACTACAGATGACCACAGTGATGTGGTTCAGAGTCACATGTACCTGATAAGATAGCTTCCTCTCTACACTTCTTTTTTGGTCTTTAGCAAATAAAACATTTTATGGACATTTTTTGAAGGACATTAACTATTATTTATGTTAGAGAGACCCTCCAGTGGGTTTCCTCACAACGCATCATTTTACATTAGATTATTATTAGTGACCATGTCTATTTATTTATTTATTATTATTTGTTTGTTTGTTCATTCATTCGTTCAGTGTCCAGCAGTCTTTATTTAATCATACCCCTGATTACAAGTAACTGTGTCTGTCTATGCAGCCTACATATGAGTTTTGTAGTTTTCTAACGACTGTTGTTTAAGTAGGGAAAGAAACTGCATGGCAGTAAAGGTGTATTAAACGCTGTCAAAACGTTTTGGTGCCGGTTCTGAACTACTGCACACTCGGGATGAGCAAAACCATGGTGCTGAAAGACAGGCAAGGGGAATCCCGCATGCGTTACTTTTGCCTACCTCTTTTCACACAAGTCCCGCCCTTTAGCACTGACGATTGGCTGGTATACACACGTATCTGCGCTGTGATTGGTCAGACGCTGATGTTAAGTGGAATAACGTGCATACTAGCCAATCGCAGCACGGGGAGCGGGACTTGTGTTGAATACGGGTGCAGAAAAAAACACCCATTAGCATTGACAGTCCGGGCTAGGCTAGGGATAAACGCTGTAGAGCCAAAAAGGTGCATGTGGAGAAAGACTGGACGTCAAATAAATTCGCAATGAAAGTGTCTTCGTGACAGAGATTGCACCACTTTGGGCCATCTAGAAGCGGAGGGAAGACGGTAGTGAAGATGAAGAGCCGTGGAGTGGGTGTTTTCCTAACGTTATGGGTTCTTGCAGAGGTGAGTCTCTTGACAACCGTCCTCTTGTCATTTCACTGGGCTTGTTCATAGACTCAAGACTACAGTTTGTGTTTTTTTTAAAGATTTATCTCATGTCACTTTATTCTTTTTTGCTGAATATTCTGAATGTCGATAGCCTACTGTTTCTATTTACTTTGTGTGTTTATGTGTGTGTGTGTCGCAATTAGGTATAAGCCTTTGTCTAACCGTCCACTCCACCATAACAACAGACTCAACTACCAGAGCTGCTTAGTGCAGGACTGGTGTTCACCAGAAACATCCCTTCCTGACACTATAGGCGATTCTGCTTCGTTTGGAAGGTTTCTGTCAGTCTGAGCTGTGAACTCCTCCTAAGACTAACTTTATTCCTGTTTAATCAAGAAGACAGACACAATGTGCCACTGTCCCTGACTGTCCTGCAGGGGTACAGTGCTATAAAAAGGCCCTGCAATAAGAGCAGATGACACTGATGACATTCAGTCATCTCAGCCTTGCACCCTTATATTTCTTTCCAGATTACTTTACTTTTCTTTGGTGGAATTGACTGAAAGCCCCCAGATAAGAATCTGATGGAGTGCTGAATGAGAAGAAGAAGAATCCTTTTTGAGTAATTTACCTTCTGGTCGTTTTATCGTAATGAAATGGAAGGCCCAGAAAGTGCTTACATGGCAGATAAATTGAATAGTCTCCTAAGCAGATCACTCGAGTGGGCCTTTTAGTTGAATGATTCATTGTTTCTTGACTTCCCCCCTTTTTCCTCCTGCTAATGTAGTTCATTAGGCTCTGCGGCTCCTTTGCTGTGTTCGGGTGTGCATGACTAAACTTTCGGCAGTGGGCCGAGGAGAAGCTTTGCGTGACAGTGGAATGAAATCAGGGTTGTTGGAAAGGCCTAGATGTTGGCTGAACACAAAAATGGTGACATAATGCAGTGGACACCTTAAGTGAATGACACCTTAAGTGAATTAAAGAAATATTGAGATAGAAGGCTGGAGAAGAGGAACACATACCAATTTTTTGTATGTTATTTCATTACTGTGTCATGCAGTCTTGAGTGAGCTTCTTGATGACTTTTCCATAGTATGCCTGTAATGTGTTTTCAATCAGTTTATCTTGTAGATTCAGGGGCAAACATGTAGGTGACACTTTCTTTGATAAGCTGCGTGGAGGCTGAATGAAATCCATTTTAATTTCCTGTCAAGGATTGTTGATTGCTCTTGTTTGGACTTGATTCTTGCAAGAAATGCACACGTGCACACACACACACACACACACACACACAAACAAACACACACACACAACACGCACACACAGGCACATACATGTCACGCAGCTCCTGGTGTACAAAGGATGTGCTCTGTTTATCACCTGATCAGATGGCCGAGGCAGGTGGCATCACAGCCCTTATTAGCCCACTGGCCTGCCTCTCCTGGAAGTCATTATAGCCAAGTAAATATCAGCATTCACTTGTGATTTCATGATTTTTTCATGACCTTCACACATGCCCTGAAGCAATGGGCAGAAATGCGTAATCTGGAAGAACAGCGAGTAGGACAAACCATTGAATATTCAAGAATCCTTCCTGAGTAAAGAAGGGTAATGTATAAATAAGTAAACCAAATTCACCTGCAGAATCTGTCTTGGGCCCAGCCTTCATTTACTTTCCCAGGATTCCCATCAGAGAAGCTCCCAGGTCGGTGAGAGCAAACACAAAGACAGCATTTGCTATAGAGATTCATGTAAAAACCCCATTCAAAGTTGTTTTTGGAGGTAAAAATTACATGTAAATTGTTGATGTCCTCCTCAATATATATCAGTAAACATAGTCCAGGCACAGGAAAATAGGAGCTCAGAATCAATTCCTGGATGAACAAATACTTCAGATTTGTGATCTGCCATGAGAGGTGTAAAAATATTAAGATTAAAAAAGGATAAATACAGATATAACTGTGTTTTATTGCTCTCCCTTCAGTCTGGAAAGCCTATGTACAGTTCAGTTTTTTACATTCTATTTTATATTTCGTGATCAGAGCACCTGTGTTTATAGTTGAATAGACTAAGGGAGTGCACAGTCATTGACCGAAAGTTGTGATATACTTCAGAAAAGCTAACTTGGGTTTGTTATCGAAAAGTGCCAGGTGGAAGATTCAGACTTCTCTTTCTGCTCGATTGCGAAAATACATTTGCCATCGATTGTGAGATGGGCCAGGAGCAAGCATAAAGCAGCACAGAGGTTGATTTCCTATTGGGCATGTCTTGTAGCATTGATACAGGGATTTGCTCTACCTGAACTGTGAATCTATATTTACCAAAGACAAAGGCATTAGCCTAATGCCCCATGTTAATGCTCAGTTGACTCCATTTCTGCCTTCCCAGATTACATCACGCTCTCTGCGTACTTCTGTGAACAGTCAGCTTTTAACAAGGGCTCATGTTAAACAAAGGAGCGGAGTGCCGCACAATGGGCCACTCTTCAGGCTTTGTGTTTGGTTTAGCATGTTCTGCGACTCAAAAAACAAACAGACCCAGGGAAGGCAAATTTGACTGCTCTTATCTAAACTAAAATAAACCTCCAGGTCGTCAGTAATGGGCCACATCAGGCCAGTGTTTGTGAATGTGGTTTGTATGGGTGGAACAATATGCAATGTTCAGATCTCATATGATTTACAATTCTGATGATAAAGGTATGATTTTTAATATTATATGTCTTATAATGCCTTGATTCGTAGGGGCTCTAATTACATACTATGCAGATTAAACAAAAAATACAGATTTGAATGTATGGGACCTGTAGATTATCTTAGGTTCTTATGTTCCAAGGTAGCTTACACTTTAAATATGTTACAGATGGGGATGAATGTACCATTAGGAGTAGGGCTGAAACAATTATTTGACGTTATTAATAATGTAAAAGTAAAACATTGTCAAATATTTCTGTTTTTGTTCACGCTTTCAAAGTGGCATTTAGTTTAATCAAATTAATAAAGTTTAATCAAGCTTTATTGATCCCGGAGGAAATTGACATGGTGCAGTGTAAGTGATTGATCACAATGAGCTAATGTTGCTCTTACAACAAAGCACTAAATATAAAATGATGTCACTGGAATATTCCAAGCCATATGGCTTCTATTGATTTTAAGTTGCAAACAGCTACTTCGAAACATGATTGAACATTTGGCAACTTGTGTTTTACGTGTTAAAAAAGAGTGGTCAAATTTTAAACTGTTGCAGCTGTAACGTAAATCTGCATATTTTTGTCTTTGCTTGTCTCTTACAGTAGCTAAAATTATGGGCACGTTTAAAATAGATACATTAAAGCAACACATGCTTTATTTGCATCGCTAATATCTCTTTGTGAACATCACCTCAGTTTGTCAGAAAACTGCTAGATATTTTTTTACATTATTTATAAAACATTAAATTCAGTACAAGTACATATATCAAAATATTCTCTTTTTAAGTTAATATGGTGATATTCTATTTTTTGCAGTCCTAATTAAGAGTCTTTCAGAAGGAGTCTTAGTGTAGCTCAGCTCCAGCTGAGGAACTAAGTCTGCAGCATACCCATAATTACACAGTCTTATTCTGCTCATTTTATTTATTATTTTACTGTTATTTTATAGTCATACACAGACCACAAAATATCATACCCCTTGAATAGAGCATTTTAACCATAAACACCTTTAATGGTTTGTTAATAGCTCTTGAATTCAGTGTTTGTTGTAGCACAATTGAAGGTGGTGGAGGTTGTGGTGATGTGAAAGTTGTATTTGCTGAGAGTCTGTTGTGCTCCTTCATTTGACCCTCTTGGCACTACACTGCACCTCTATATACTGCTCCTGTCACAGCGCCATGGTTCGGTTCAGTCAGCTGTTAAATGAGTTGAAAGTCAGTACACTTTTGGGATGCACCCCCCTGCTCCAGTTGTGCAGTGACCATTTTAGCATCGAAGGTGTATTCCACAAAGTATTTTACTTTCCTTTTGTAATAAATAATTGAACTTCTCAAATTGAAACCTGCACCTCTGATTGTTTTGATCATCAAATTTCGGGCCATCTCACAGCTTGATGAACCAGAGATTCAGGCTGCAGTGAATGTCAGTTCTTCCACCAAAATAATAGGGGCATGTGGAGAAGGAGAGAAAGCTGTCAGAGCACACAAAATCCCCACCTCATAAACCCATTTGTCCCTATTAGCCGCAGTCGTGTGGGCGCAGAATCCTGCTCGCTGAATTCCATTGTGCTGTGAAATATGACTAACCTTCATGTTAAGTGTCGTGCTTTGACTGGCCCAGGTGGTCTGAGCGGTTTTGTGAAGAAGGCTTATGCTCTGTCCTTAGCAGTTTGTCTTTGAGCTAAAGTTGTCATGGCTTTGAGTAAAGCGCAGCGATGCTGTGGACAAAGTGCACTAATCTCTGGAGAAATTCTTTTGAGGGATTAGTGATGACTTCTTCAGTCACTGCCTGCTGCTGCCAGGCAGGGTGAAATTGTCCACTTTGGTGTGTTTGTGTTTGTTAATGGAATCAACACTAGGACTGCTGGAGATTGATCGATTTGCTCGTTGTGCAGTGATGGGAGGTGCTGAAAACAAAAGAAAAATGTAAAGTGATCATATCTGCTTGTCTGCTGAAATGTGCAGGGGCATTCTCTAAAGCTGGAGGAGTATAATGTCAGTCAGGAGTCTGTTCTTCTATCAGCTTTCACAGAAGAAGAATAGATGAAGAACTGGAGGGAGGTTCATGAATGCCAAGGGAATTCTGGACTTATAGCTTCATATTTTTCAGGTGCCAGACAACTCTGCTAGAGTAATATAGATCTTTGTTTGTCTGTTTTTACTGCACATCACAGTGGGACAAAGAGTGGTTGTGTTTTATCAATGCACCACTTTTCTTTCATTTATCTTTGCCCATTAAAACCCCTCTTGGGGGTTCTTGTTGCTGACAGGTTGTTGGTATAATGGCTTTACAATAACAGCCATGCACCAGGAGTCACTCTTTCTGTATGTGCTGCATCTACTTTGCCATGCTCTGAAGGTCTGACCCTGTTTTGGTGCTGAGGCCAGTTCCTAATAAGAGCTATCAACTCAGAGCAAGCTTATATAACCAAATACAAATGGACACGTTGGTTACACTTTGTGTGGATAGCCCACTGTAGATGCTGTGTAGGTCCTTATCTTACTTTGATCCCTATTTTTCTCTAACCCTAAACCTGGCCCTAATCCTAACTTTGCTACTGAACATAACCGTAACACTGTTGTGTTGTATCTGAGTTTCACCATTTATTATCAAGCAGAATAATCTGTTGTAGGATATCCAAATAAAATGTGTTAATAAAATCATAATTCAGGAATTAACACTCAAGACTAAATACTTTGGTACTCAAGACTACCAAAGGCTAGCCTCTCTGTTCTGATCCCACAGAAGGGCTGCAGTAGCACACATGACTGAAAAGGTTCATGCTGGCTGTAATAGAAAGGTGTCCGAACACATAGTGTATCTCAGCTTACTGTATATCGCTTACTTACTCAGCTTACTTACTATAATGGGCACATGAGTATCGGAACCGGACCTGCCCATGCACAATTCTAGAATTCTAAACTACAAGCTAAAGCTTTTTTGAGCACACAGCGCCGATACAGACTTTTGAAGCCACACATTGCTAGATGATTTTATGTAACCATACAAGATTTTATACATCAGTTGTAAAATATTTTTAAGGCCATTCCGTTTGTTCAGCAAAAATGCTAAACATGCAGAAACTGGGCTTTAGAAATTTCAGGAAAAATGCTTTCATTTGACATGCCGAATCGGAAATTTTACATTTCACATTCTGAATTTGACTTTTTGGAGGGAAAGGGAGTTCCTTTCATTTTCGAAGGGGGAGCTGTAAGGAATATTCTACTCAGCATTCATGTTTTTGTTGTTCAGTGAAAGAATTTATTGTTCAGTGAAAGAAAGAGTTCTACTCGCAAATAAATCTGTCATGTTTTTTTAACTGTATCCTTTTGCATGCATATGTTTGACAAAACAAAATGTTTATATTTGTATATGACTAATTTTCTTTAAATGATCCAAAATGTCCAGTTAATTCTCATTAATTACGCTCAAAAATGCCCCATATATTCCCATAATTCCAGTGGAAAGTTTCCAATTTTCAAAATTCCAGAGCTAAAGTTCCCATGGAAAGTTTCTGGAAATTTACCAGGAATTTTACACCCCTTTGCAACCTTAGTTGTACGCAATATTATTTGAATGCCAAATGATGTAAATGTCACTCACCTGGGCAAGAGATAGCACTGGGGGAACAAAGCAAGCCAGCTGAGGCAGTGTGATGCTTTGGGCAATGTTCTGCTTGGATGTTGGGTCCTACCCAAACACTGTTGCAGATTCAGTTCACCCCTTCATGGCAACAGTATTTTCTAATGGCAGTGGGCTCTTTTAGAAGGGTAATGCACCCTGCCATACTGTAAAAATTGTTCAGGAGTGTTATTGAGGAACATGACAAAGAGTTCCAATGGTGCTGATTTGGCCTTCAAACTCACCAAATCTCAACAAGTCCAATCCATAGAGGTCCTGCCTTCCTGCTTGCAGGACTTAAAGGATCTGCTCCTAACATCTTGGCGCCAGATACCACACCTTCAGGGGCCTTGTGAAGTCAATGACTCTGTGGGTCAGAGCTGTACCGACAGTGTTTATAATTGCTGATGTTGCACATAGTGATTGTTTCAATCTGTCCTGATTGAAACAAGGACAGAAACACCCACGTATGTGCGTTCCTTTAATGAAGTCTGTTTAAAGTTCCTTTTTTTCTTTTTGGTGTCTTTGAGAGCCTATTCTCAGTCTGTTCTTGTTCAATTTAGTCCATTTGTATTATTTATTTTAACAGTTAATTGAAATAATTGGTAGATTACTCAGTAACTGATGTATTTGAAAGTGCCAGCCCTAATTGTAGGCTTAAATTAAAATAGCCTGATTTCATCATGAAGCAGTTGTTTGTGATATTTGTGCCAGCAAGACAATAACAACAGCCTACATAGCCTGCATGAGACAGCTGCTGTGCCACACTCTGGTACTGCTCTTTTTGACAGACTTGTGGAAAGGTTTCCATACTAAAAGGAGGTTATTTCAACCAATAGCAAGCATTCAGCCTTGGTTGCCTTCCCCTGAAATGAGTTTCCATATTGAGGTTTATTATCAAACGGTCACTATATAGTTTCTGCAGATGCAAAGTAGCAGGCAAAGTGCATGAGGCATCAAAGACACGGAATACAATTAGAACATTTGCAATTCCTTGCATGTATTACCCCTTTCAGTGTCTCTTTGGTATAGTGGACTAAAAAGCTAGCCTATTAGTTTGCTTGGCATTGTTGGTTGTGATGTTGGGCTAGTGCTGTGTTCCAGATACGTGGCATCTTGGCAGCCAGTGCTGGCTCAGTCTAGCTGGCTGTGCCTGGACATCATCTGCCAGACCCTTTATGTTGTCTCTGCCTATTGCTGATCATTCTCCCTACGCTGAACATGGTGACAAAAATCTCATTGTGTGGGCTCCTTGTTCCCAAAAATCAGAATTTTGGAGCTGAATCTGACACTATTATACCCTTAGTGGATAGAGCTTGTGGGGAAAATATTGATGGAGGCACCATGGTCATCTTTTCCTGCACTGCTAGTGACTACAGTGGCATTTGTATTAAACAAATGCATTATCCATCATTACACAAGAAGTCTTGAAACCCACGTTTTGACATAGAGCAGATGTTAATTAGACCTGAGAGCTTTGGTTGTATTCATTAGTCTACCTTTGGCTTTATGTATTGGGGTAAACTGGATTGTTTTGCTGTTGCTGACAAAAGACATTTGTATCTACATTGTACATCACATATAAACTCATAGACGAATCATTAGGTAAAAAACAAGTTTTCTCTAAGAAGTTGCGTGTTTCCTAACAGCTAAGAATGATTCATAATCTATCTTGTCCCCATTCCTGCTCCTGTCTCATTAACCAGTGGTATAAAAATGTTTACGTTGTTCAGAAACAGTTGTCAGAGTAACAGTATTATAGGAGAGAATGTCAGGTTGCTCCTGGCACTGTGGCCAAACAGGAAACCACCTAGCAGAAAGGTCTCCATAATCTTGTTGCCTCTCGTTTCTCCTTTTCTTAAAATCGCAGTTAGAAGCTGCAGAAACAACAAAATGTAATTCCTGATTATACTAACAAAGGTTTTCATTAGGCCTATAGGCTGTAATAGATGCTGCCCCATTGTTTGACATTTTCAGTCAAAAATAGGTGCACGCACAATTCATGATTGGGGATTTAAAGCTGAACAAAGAGAGACTAAAATCTTTTAACACACTTTCCTGAGAGTGGGGAAGCAGATCTGTCATTACATTTCTCTTCACCGGTAATTACTCATGAGCTGTGTCAGCAAACATTTCCAAAGAACTGAAGCTGAAATTGATCCTGCATTACTGAACTACAGAATTAACCTGGCAGACAAGCCTTTCTTTGATTCTGACAAGTAAGCGCAGTACAAACTTGCCAAAAAACAAACGGTTTAGTCCTCACTTATGACTTGATACATCACCTTCTTCCATAAATTATTTTTGGCGATGAAGGCACAGTTCCCTCCCACTCCTTGATAGCAGAAAGAACTGCTCTTCTCCTGTAAGCTCTTCGTTCAGCAGTATCACTGCAGCGGGGAGATATCATCCCAGGCATGCAGAGTAATCTAAATGCACTAACTCTTAACTCAAGGACATCAGCAAACCTTTGAAGTTCCGGGGATAGAAAATAATACAGTCTTTGCAGACTGCTTGGGAAACTGCTGAAAGTGATGTAGTGTGCTGTTTGAAATGTTATTGCATGCACGCTTGCTTGTGCTTTTAACCCCAGTTAATTCAGCAGAAACATAGAAATGAATATTAGATGATAGAAACAGATCTGTATTCATATTCCTATTTATTCGATTTTTTGTATTTCAGCTGATGGTACAGCATGGTAAATACAGGTGGGTTTTGCAACAATTGCTGAGCACCTTTCAAAATCTGACTTTGAATAAACTTCTGTTTAGATCACTGTTTATTTCTTGTCTTACAACAGACCTTGTGCTTTATTGTATCAGTAATAGGTTGGCCTGTCTCTTTAAAATCTCTTCAACTGTCCAGATAGCATTAGAAATAATCCCATAAAGCACAAGCACAGGGGCACAAATGCTCTGAATGTTGTAAATCAGAGTGTACCGACTGTACAATACTATGGGAGAAGCTGCTATGACGTCTCAAGCTAATGTCACTCACCACCACCACAATGAGTCAGTTTGCCTTGCCCTGAGAAGAGGAAGTTAGACTGAAGTTCCAGATCTTCCTGTCACTCAGCCGTCTCTACTTTGCCCACTATATGTACTTTATTACACAAGAACAAGTTTGCAGATACGAATAGCACATATTAAGTATTCTATTATTTATAACAAGATATGTTTATATTGTTGCTATAGTTAGTGTGAAAAATTAACTAATTAAACTCTGAAGAAGGCATATATCTTGCATCTCCTTGCTTATTTGTTTCTATCATATAGAGAAATGTATGCGGTGTGAATGTAAGAGTGTAATTCAAGCACTGTTATATATGTTATGGCCACTGGAACTGGAGAAAAAGTTTATGGCAGAAATGGCTTCACTTGTAGCGCTTTCCTCCAGCCACAATATTTTATTATCAGCTCTTATTACTTTTCAGGCTACACTTATAAAAGAACAAAGTAAGTCTCTTAAAGCAGGCATACCACCACAACAAAGTTAGACTGAAAAAGCAATATCTGAGATTAATAGTGCCGCTTGTTTAGCGGTCTCCTCACTCTTGCTTATCCCTCATACGAGCGTAATACAAATACAAAATACAAAAAGGCGGCAGAGTGCTCGAACTTGTACACAAATCAGCATGGTCAATGGCAGCGAGTAGTTTGAGGTTGTGCATTTTGAGAGGAAAAGCTATGTGCTATTTTGGAATGCTTCAGGGGGTCCGTCTCTCTCTCTCTCTCTCTCTCTCTCGGTTTTTCACTCTCTCTCGTTTTTTTGGCCTGAGGGGTGGTAGTTTACTTCAACGAAAACCTGTGTTACTAAAAGAACAGGTTTTGTTTGAGAGTTAAAGCACTTTTTAATGAATATGTATTTTTGCATCACCGTCAGCCACTCTGACAGGAGCGTGGACTGGCAATTCTGACAGTCCACCACTTTGCATTCATTTTGCCATTGGTCCCCTGTTTTGTTTTCGTTCTCCATGTCTCTCATTCGCTGTGCGGCTGGTTTCCAAAATAACAAGGTTGAGAGCGAAAATTAGTCCAAACGCTAGCCTACACTTCCAGCTCACCACTTCTCTGATTGCAGGGAGCAAGTCTCCAAGTGGATGCCCGATCACTCTTTGTAGGAGTTTTTCTTGCTGTCATGTTGTCTGTGAAGTGCTTGCTTGTGGCCCATTAAAGACTTCTTCCCAGCACCCTGAGCCCGGAGGCCAGATTTGATTCTCACGAGTGCTTCCCGGGGTGATGTGCTCTGACAGATGGTTGGACTCAGCAGACATGGACATCACTGCACATCCTCAATTACATTGCTGTCAGAATTAAAGTGCAGCCTGCCGCATGCGGGGAAAAAAATCACCTTCATACAGACCGCAGTCTAGCATTGAATTTATTTGTGTGGGGGCGTTTGTAGCTTGAAACTGTCAAACTTTTGTGTGGCTGGAATATTATTTGTTAGCGAATGTGGTGACCAAGCTGCTATTTTACAGGACAAAGCTCAAAAATAGAACAGTCAAAGGATAATTAATTTTGGGTTTGAGTAAATGTTTTTTTTTTTTTTTTTTTTTGCTCACTGTTTTGAGTTTTAGCTCATTAAAATACTCTGAATGTTCACATTCTTATTTAATCGTTTTCTTTTTCATTCCAGTGTATAGAGGCCAAGAAGTACTGCTGGTATTTTCAAGAAGGATACCCCACCTACTTCATGTGAGTCTGTTTTTGTACTTTATATAGACATAGTTCCCTGGATTCCTATAAGACATTGCATTTATTCTTTGTCATTACATCCTCCATGTGTGTAGTAGCCTAACCAGCCCCAACACAGGCTGTTCAGTAACCTTATGGTTTGACGTGTTGTGGATTTGACAGGAAATATGACACTAGCTCTAATACAAAGCCGGTCCACCTCCCTTTCGTTTAAGCCTGTTCCCTGGCTGCTACCTCGGGTGACAGAGTTTGTTCATTAACACTTGAGCTTCTCCGCAAATGAAAGGAGATCACCTAGATAATGAGATAAAACCAGATCTCCCTGGCTACAGGAGTCAGACCTGGCTTTGTGCCAGCTCAAGCGTTGAAGCTTAGACTGGCCTTTCATTTAATATTTGTTATCTGCCCACATACACTTATAGTACAGTTATCTACTCATTATACACAGGCAAGTGTATTTGCGTATGATATCTTCAGTAGTGGAAAGATACAAATTAAAAGAAGCGAGGACAAGACAAGTTAGTCAACGAACTCTTCAAAGACCTTCAAGAAATTTGACTGATTTTTGTTATTTTTTTTTTAAAGCATTGTGAGAAGCAGTGAGAAATCATAAACATCATCTGCACGTGTGACCTCTCCTACTATTTTCTTGTAATTTCCTCAGAATTTCTGTCAAATAAAAACAAAACCAAAGAATAGTGATTGCTGATAGAGCCTCCTCCTTTCAGTGACACAAAGCAGATGGAACAGTTTTTGACTGAATCACACTGAGCTGTAGGACCCAAGTCTATTTTCTTCACAGTCGTTTCTTTTTGTTTATGGTAATATTTCTCATTTATCTTCAGAGAAGAACTGTCAGTTATATAGATCTGATAAAATATATGATTCAATAGACTTTTTTTCTTTCACTGAATTATAGTTTGTCCCTGGACTAGCTGCTGAGAAACTCTTACTTTTGGAGATCACATTATAATGTGAGCTTCTGCATATGCGTGTTAGTACATTATAACCGAGGCAGATTGGAGTTTTACTATTTTTAAAGTTTTTAAGTTGAACTATTTTTAAAAGGGTTTTTACAGCATAAGCTGTTACAGAAAGGATTTTAATAACAATATTCTTGTGCCTGTGATTAATATTGCTATACAGGCAGTTACAGAGACGGTAAATGTGCAGAAATGGACAGAAATCATCATGGTTTTGATTAGGGCTGTCATGATTACTCAGTTAAAATCAATTACTTGATTAAAGTCAAGTTAAATTAATGTTGTTGATAAATTAGCTGAGTGATTACTTTGCAATTTGAACGATAAACAGAGAATCTATAAGTCATTATAAAACAGTTTTCACCCTGAAAGTTCTCCACAAATTGCTTTCATGTGTATCACTAAAAGACAGGAAACCCATACCGGTAGGTAGGACTGGGCGGTATTTGAACCCCAGCGGCATGGATCTTTCATAAATGATCGTCACACACCAAAACAACTCCTTTCATGGAGGTTCTGCTGGTTTTTTTGTGAATCACAAGACTTGAGAATTATCCCAAGCCTAAACACATGCATGTTTCTTTGTAATGCTGAGATAATAACGTACTTTTGGGATTATTTAGCCCTTAGTTTGGACTATCTTTGTCCCGTTTGATCCCGTTGATGTACAGAATCATACACATATCATCAGAATCAGATAACCTCAAATTAAACGGCAGGTATATTATTGTATATGAAATGTAGGATTAGGGTTAGCTAAAAAATAAGAAATTTCACAAAAACACACTCCCTAAAAGTAATATATTACGCCCTATAATCCACACGCTGTTTATGTGCCATATCGCGACTCTCACATGGAGCTTCAGGGCTCGCTCAAAAGTTCCCTTCCCCTCGCTGCGCCACTTTCTGAGCATTCTTTAGGCTATTTAAACCGGTATTGCGGTATAAGAAAAATGTATATCATAACACTAATAAAAAACAGTATACTGCTCAACACTACCAGTAGGACCACTCGAATATGTGTATGATTGCAGTTTACGCGGATCAGGAGTTGCGGAATCAGTCTAACGCAGATTTTTTTAAACCCTAAGATGCCGCCCAAACGCCCTGCGCCTTCTGGCAATGCACCTAAGTGCAAGAGAAAGAGTAAGACACTCCAGGAGAAGGCTGAACTACTGGATATGCTCTAGAAAGGAAAAAGTTACGCCACTGTAGCACGCCATTATGAACAGTAAATTATTGAACTTTAAAACTGTTGGTGATTACCCATACATTTTACTGTATTTTTATTACTAAAAAATTACATTAAATTATTGCTGTATTTACCCTGCTTATACCAAAGAAAACGACAGCATGTACAAAAGAAACGCCCATGCATTAATTACAGTACAGTCTATACTAAGATCGGTATTTACAGTCTAGCACTGCAGGAGTTTTCAGTTTACATTTTCGTTAAGGATAATGTATTAAACTGAGTTTTAAAGGAAATTAAAGCGTTTTGGGAGCATATTTGGGGGCATATTTAGGGTTTACACTATAAAAATAGGTATTTTTAGGCTTTTTTTTTTTTTACCACAACACGCGGGTGCTCTTGGAACGTAACTATATATATATATATATATTTTGTATTGAAATTCAATGTCTCATTGTTCACTCTGCAGAAAGTTCTTCCCAGCTATGTTGCAGAAGTTCCCATAAGTGTACGGCACTAATAGGCTGCTTTGCTTTCACTCTTCTGTCCAGTTCATCCTAAAGCAGCTCGGTGGGGTTTAAGTTTGGAGACTTCCGGCCACTCCATGTTTTCCAGCTTACAATCTTGTTCTTTTTTCTGAGGTAGTTCTGGCAGAGCTTGGACTCTGTAGGACGAACCTGACTAACCAGGCACATACCAGACTGCATGGCGCTACAGAATTATTTCCCACTTCTGGGTAACCTTACCATTTTTAAACCTCTCGCAGTTCAGCACTGTCCTTTGTACCATTTCATGCTATTCATTGCTTGAATATTAATTAACAAAATCTTGAAACACTGGGGTGTTCTAAAACTTTTGACCAGTAGTGTGTTGTGCACTTAGTACTGCTTTATGAACAGTGTTCCCTTTAACACAGTTACACAGTTTATTTCTTGTAAATCTAAACTTAAACACTAATGTAATCAAATCAAATATAAAACCAAAGGTATGCCTCAGACAGGGTATTCATGCTTTATCTAGTTTGTTAAAGAAAAACAAGTTACCCTCGGAGTCCAGAGCGGGGGGGGCGGAACCATAATGGCAAAGAGGGACCAACTAATGGTCAGGCGTCCCACTGAATCAGGTGCTTAGTAATAGTTATTTCTGTAGATCACTTTAATATGTTGTGTTCAGTCTTAGTGCTAAAGAACCCATGGCTGCTTTCTATTATATCTATAGGCTAATTCGTTTGGTCTCAGAAAAAATTATTCCAAGAATGACCTATTATTTCCAAGCATGACCGATGTTTCTGTTATATGGCCTTACACTCGTGTGTTCGCTGGCAGCATTCAGTACTGCAGTAACTACTAGGATGTAGCTAGGTTACTGGCTGTTTCCATGGACTACTGGGAAACATATGGCAGTAGTTTTAATCTGGCAGGCGGTGAGAAAAGCTCACTGAGCAAAGCTCTTTATTTTGATGATTCAACACTCTGCACATGTCTTATTTCCAGTCCATTTCCAGCCCTATGAAAGATTAAACATTTGCATTATGGAACTTTAGAATACTCCTTAAAACCTTGTTTGGATGATCAAAGGTGACCTCGGCCATGTCTTTCACCAGACCATAAATCATTTCACTGTGCAGTTGTACATGCCTGTATTTAAATCTCATATAGACACACCACAGCAGTGCTGAGACAGAAGGGATTACTGACTTGACTCTCATGGACAGGTACGCGTGTAGAATCGCTGCCACGGGGTTCAAGTCACAGCACCAATTTACAGCTCAATTGATCAACTCCGCGGATGTGTCTTCTCAAAGCCTCGGCTCATCACTTTTTGCTTTGCATTAGTGGCGTAATATATGCTGCGCAGTGGAAGCCTCCTAGCACTTTACATGAAGCAGAGGTGGCCTGGGAAAGTAAGCAATATAAATATATATTCATCTTACTGTATGTATTAGCATAGTTTTCACCTCACCGTCTCTGCGATCAATCTTTGTGATGACCCAAAAACCTGTGTTGCAGAAATACTACAACTATGGACAAGCTCAGTTATTCACATTGCAAGTGAGTGCTTAGTTGAAAAAAGAAAAGCCATATGTGTCAGGTAACAGTGTCAGTCAGGATACCCCTTTATGCTTTTAACTGGATGCTGTTATCCAAGTTATTTGGACTAAGCACAGGTTTAAATCTTCATAAATGTAGTTTGAGTAAAAGCATAACCCGTGTATGTAGAACATCACATCATTCCACTCTGTGCAGTGAGTACATGCTAACATGCCGCTACAATGTGAGGGTCACTGCTGTACTGAGATTGATTAAATTATGCTATGGGGTCCTGACCATTGATAACCAGGATAAAGGAGGCTAACAAACAATGCAGAGAAACAGATGTGTGATGATAAACTACAAAATGCACCTATATGATTAGTGGATCAGATGAACGGACAACAAGGGTAGATACAAGGGAGGTGTACTTAATGAAGTGGCTCATCAGTGTATCACCTAACACAAATACCTGGTCCGCTCTACAGGTTAATTGCCCCACCAGACAACCAGGAAAGGTGTGCTGAATATAGGCTGGTCTTAAATGATCATCCTGTGGTGTGTAGTAGGGTTAAACAGTATGTGTTGCTAATGTGATGTGCTTCTGAGCATATCATGATATTGCACTACGACTAAATCTTTGCCGTCATAGCAAAACAACAAAATGAAATTGCTCATCACCCCTCCTTGACAAAACAAAGTCGCTCGCCAACCCCACCCCAGTTTGTTTGACAAGACGAAATCGACCACCATCCCCTGTTTGACAGGCCAAAATCACACTCCACCCCAACCCCCTGCTCAGACCTTGATCCACAAGAAGCACCTTATCATCACTGTTTCCAGAAGATGGACCAGCTGCATTACAAACTGAGCACAGTTCATTACAAACATTACAAACTGAGCACAGTTCATTACAAACATTACAAACTGAGCACAGTTAGTTCAGCTGTTCAGCTGGATTTGTGTGAAATATTTGTACTAGTTTTGATGGTATTTTTAAACCTTGAACCCACTGGCTCTCACTTGTCTGTTCCAACTCATCATACTGCGACACATCATTTATGATGAACATTTCTGGAAGTATCATGATACTAAGTTTTTGCTATATTATGCCCTGCCTAATCTAGTCTAATCCAGTTCAGGTCCCTCTGCAGTTTTAAAACATAAATATTAAATGTTAACGTGTGAGAGATTGCAGATACTCATGAAATTCTGTGCTGATGTCATGCGTGAAAGACTGTTAACCACTGAGTACTGAGGGCAGAGCTGAGCTCAGTGAAAGACAGCAGAAAATCATTGTACTCTTTGAAAAGCAAGTAAACATACACTCTTTTTTTTTTTTTTTCTTTTTGCTGCTAAATACACACATAACTAGCACAGTAATCTGTGGCTTACTGTTGTCTCACCATATTTGTTCGTCATTTTGAGATTTTTTGAAAAATGGGGACTTTGATGACTGAAGATTAAAACAAATAATCATTATGTCTGAGGTTTCTCAGTTTTGTAAAGTAGTTTATATATTATATGAAGAAGTGACACTCTGCATAGTGCAACTATCCACCGCTTTTTATTTTAAGAAAGGCTTCTTGTTCTGTTCAGTTACTCTCTTTTTGCCATGCAAAAATGCACAGCTAACATCACCGCAGACTGACCTTTGCCTTATCTTAACTGCCAAAACAGGCAGTCTGTCCTTGAGATGTGATGCAAGCCTGTCCCTGCATGAGTTATTAGAGGCTGAGGGAAATTAAGTGCCATTCCAGGCACTTGATCTGCTCCATTGACTCTGTCCCTGTATTAAGGTGAGGCATGCGCTAGTGTAGGTGTCTTTTTCTTATCCCTCATCCAGTTTGAGCTCTCACCTTGAGCTGAGACACAAATCTGCTCTATGTTTAGTCACAACGCTTTATTTTCCAATCTTTTTACGCTGACAAGTCAAACTTGGTTTTATCACCTTTAGATGACTGTATGAAGCGAATATAGAAGTCTCAAAGAAAGTAATTGAAGAAGGCATGCAGGCGACTAGACCTTAACGCTAAGTAGAAGACCCACACTGTGGGTCTTAAGTGAAGGACATTTATTGCAGCATTATAACACAGTTTAAAATGTCCATGAAGTTTTTATTCAAGCAAAACATGAAATACGTAAAAAGTGCTTTAGTATTATAAATGCAAATATGAACTATATCAACCATAACTATAATTCTCGTCTTTTCACTGCAGTTCAGAAGCAAGAGGTGGGTGTTTTCTGGACACAGTCCCAAGCTCAGCTGTAGGAGTGTGGTTTCTACAGGCAGATATCCAAGCCTGGCTGAGCCAAGAGTTACTGTAAATATCAGAATCTCTAAGAGTGTTGCTCTGCTCTTTAAACAAAAAGTCAGCTATTGTTTCACAAAGTGTGGCAACAATTGGAGTTCTCAATTAGAGACATCTTATGAAAAGGTTATCATCAATGGATAATTATCCACTTCAGTCTCCACGGTGGAAGCAGAGAGCCTCCAGAAAATTGGCGTGGTGGCACATATATTGGAAGGCATTTTGACATTTGGCTCCTTAAAATGGTTCAGCTTTTTACCACTATGTGAACCGAGGACAGAGTCATTTCAACTTGTTTATGCTAAGATTGTTCACTTCTTTCTGCATTTTTATTAGTCTTTTTGGCAGTGTTTAACATGCATATCTCTAACAACGAGAGCACACAGCTTATTCTCTGAGTTAAGTGAGATAGTTGGAGGGCTGAAATAACAGAATATCCATCTCGTTCACTGTCACAAAACTCCAGGAAGCACATGGTAAACAGAGAGCAGCGTATGCTTCACACTAACACAAGTGACATCTTAGCTGCTGCAGTCCAAGAAGCCAACTGAGAATCTGATCATTTTCTCTGCAGTAAGGAGTAAATAAGCGTCTCTGGTGATCGTTCCTTCAATGTCTTAATGAATTGTCTCAGTGGTTCCCTGTCCTTAAGCCATAATCATGGTTATTAAGAAAAGTGAATAAATTATGTAAATTATCCTTTAGCGGGTGGGTTCCGTACCGGTTGACTTCTACTTGTAAGCATTTTGTGTTTAACTCTGAAGCGTATGTAGAATTGTTTGTGTTTTTATTAAGAATGGATCCTGTGTATCTGAACACACAGTAAGCTAAAACTGAATGTAATTTGTAGATGATTGGTAGAGAGTGGAAAGACCATTGGATTTTAACCCAGTCTGGTCTATGTGGCTCTAAAATGTCTGTTGTTTCTGTAATTGAAGCATTACTTTGGACCTATCGATAGCTCACACACTGTGGCACCACACTCGAGAGCCCCGTCTCAATTACTGTCTAGAAGTTATGGGTCACACTTGAATGTTTAAATCTTGATTTGGACAGCCTTAGCAAGCTAAGAGAACAACCACACAATATTTTCCAGCAGATGCTTTAAAAAATAGCTCAAATGGGGACCAAACTGAATGTAATGTGACTATTTGTAATTTTTCCTGAAGCATTTGATGCAGAAGAAGGACTTGAGAAGCGCTGCTAGCTCATTTATACCACACTTCCCTCATGCATTATTTATAGATCTTTATGTAAGTAAATGTACCTGATGCCTATAGCCTGCCTACTTTTGCCATTTAATAGAGGTCCACAGCCTGGTGAAGGTATTCTTCAGCAGACTGTGGATCTCAGTTCGTCTCCATAAGAACTCTCAGTCTTGACATCTTGACACATGCTCAAAGCCCAGTTGTCTCTTTCAGAGAAAAGTTGCTCCAAAGCAAGGCTCTTTGCCAGCTGCTCTGAAAAGTGCCTTTGGCCGGAGCTGCCTTTTGTGAACTTCAAGCTGAGTTTAATACAGGGAGCAAAACAGTCTGACTTGCAAGTATATCATACTTACACACTACAGACACCAAGGTCATTGAGTGTTACAACAAGAAAATAATATGTAAAGCTGTTTATCTGGGAGCTAAGCATTTATTTGTTGTGAAAAACACTAACATTAAAAATGACATTGTAAACAATACCCTGTGATTTGTTGTGAATGTGTTAACTTATCAATTTCCAAACCACTTCTTGAGGAAGCCCAGTATTTACAGTTCCCTCCCAGACAACTAGTTTATCTAATCAATCCTCATTAATTTAAATCAGGAGCTGCAGATTAAATTTAACAAATCCATCCAACAAATGGCTATAGAGCACAGATAAGTCAGTAACCAGACCTGTGTTCCTTTTTTTTTTTTTTACCATAACCTTCTAACAAACATGTTAATTACTTTTTTAAAAATGTATTACATTTCACTAGGCTTTATTCTGTGTATTTTAATGTTATTTAGTATTGACTGCCAAAAAAACTTTTACTGCCAAGATAAATAGTTTGAGACATTAACACACTGCTGTATTTTGACATGTATGTAATGTATATGTACAACACCCATGTAGCACAGTGGTCACGCTCTGGCTACAGACTAGGGGACTATTCTCAGCTCACCTAGGAGTCCAGCGGCACTGCTTTGTATCATCCAGCAGATAATATTTGGATGGTGGATCAGTCAACCAACCAAAAACATCCTCCCAACAGTGTTCTATGAGCTGAAACTGACCACTGATGAAGACCTAGAGGAAGACTAACACAAACTGTGCGGCATCAGATTAACTGTCATTAATAACATCATCTGCAAGGTGGACCATGAGGATTGATGTGTCTAATCAAATTAAATGGGCATTAGGGATGATGATCTCATTCTGATTGGATGGTAACAGCCTTGCCAGAAGCAAGAAGCAAGAAGATGGAGAAGCTCAAAATGTGTCAGCTGTTTTATTCCAGTGAATAATATTCCTCCGAGAAGATGGCAGGATTTGACCCGAAGCATACAGACAGCCATTAGAGTGCCTCCCATGAGAGTATATCATAATAAGACTTCACTCCGTTTAACTGTGCACAGAGATGTTTCCACATGTTTTTGCCCATGGCTTTAGCAGGTACATCAGATATTTCAAAGCTCTAATCAGGAATAATCCATATTACATCATAAGAAAGTCATCATTAAAACTGACGAGTAAAACTGTGAGATTTGTAGCTGCCAGTCTTCGATGGAATAACATTCAGGTGCTACTCAGAAGATCTGACTCCCACAGCATATACTGGTGGAGTGGGGTCTCTTTGTGATGTTTCTTTAGGAGTATATAGGGAGATCACATGAGATCTCACAAACTTTTCCACACCAAAGACATTGCTCACAAATATTGCCCAGGTTTTACAGTGCATTATTAGAACCTGACCTCTGTGACTTTGGTGATGAAATCTAATGCACAGAGTTGACCTCTTCAGAATGCAGTCAACATCTGTATGCATGTGGCATTGCCCAGTCAAATGTAAACACTCTGCACAAGCTAACCTTATACTTCATAATTAATGTATAACTGGTTGTTATAAATTTCTGTAGAGATGAAACAATAACACAATTTATTATTGTGACACACTAACTGATGATACTAGGGGTGTACCAGTCATTTTACTTTTTGAGTCCTCCTTATTATTTATGTATTTAAGTACAGTGGGGGAAATAATTATTTGATCCCCTGTTGCATGTGTAAGTTTGCTGACTTACAAACAAATGAACAGTCTCTGATTCATGAGGTAGTTTCATTTTTATGGAGAGAGACAGAATATCAACCAAAAATCAAGAAAAAAGCATGTTACATAAAAGTTATGAATTGATTTGCATGTCACTGAGTGAAATCAGTATTTGATCCCCTACAACCCAGCCAGATTTCTGGCTCTCACAGACTGGCTGTGTGCCCATGTTGCACACAGATTACAATCAAGCTGTCAATTGCACCCATTCCAGCCTCGTGCAGGTCTACAATCTTGTCCCTGACGTCCTTTGACAGCTCTTTGGTCTTACCCATGGTGGTAGAGAGGTTGGAATGGAAGAAACTGGTTCTGTGGACAGGTGTGCTTTGTACACATAAGTTAAGATCAGGAGTATCTATAATTGATAGATTGATTGTAATCTGTGTGCAACATGGGCACACAGCCTGTCAGTGGGAGCCAGAAGTCTGGCTGGGTTGTAGGGGACCAAATACTTATTTCACTCAGTGACATGCAAATAAATGTGTAACTTTTATGTACCATGTTTTTTCTTGATTTTGGTTGAAATTCTGTCTCTCTCTGTGAAAGTGAAACTACCTCATAAATTAAAGACTCTTCTTTTTTTTTTTTGTAAGTCAGCAAACTTTACCCCACTGTAACATTGAGTGAAATAAATCCGATGGATTCTCCCTAGAGACCATTCCCAGATAATACTACTCACTGAGCTAAAATAAAACAAATTAACTAGTTAACTAGTTGTATTATGGCCCAGATGTTCATAAGCCTTGTTTGTTTACTCTAAGGGAGATGTTAAGAAGCGGTGAGGTCGCTTCATTCTTTGGTGAATGGGCCGATTCCTCTAAGTGCATTGTGCTGTCCTGTCTAGAGCCTATTTTAGGCTTTGTTGCTGTGTTGGAGTTCCACTTGGCTAAAGTGGCACTCCAGGTCTAGCATGCTGCTTGCTCTCCTAATGGCAATAATAATGCCCCCCAAGCTTTCCCTCTTATTTGGCCCATTAAGTATGCTAATATTTTTATTACTAATGGAACTTTTAGAAATATTAAGTATTACTAATGGAACTCATTTTTTCCCTCCGAGACCTCTCTGTTTGTTCACCAAATGTGAAACTGCTTCAGCAAAGCCTGTGTGACTGTCGGCGTGGTGTGAGATTGAAAAGATGTGGTTGTCACCTTCACAAAGTGTGACCATTTGTTTGTCTGGATCAGCTTCTTCTGAAAGATAGCAGTTTTCACACATAAAGACCCGTGTTCTGCCCATGTTTGGGGGGGGGGAGAAAAATTGCTTTCCTTCTGTTGCTGATGTCTGGCTTGAAATTAAAATTTCTTTTCCTTGATTTTCTCCCTTCGTGTTTCACTTTGATTACTGTGTCACAGCCATTAGCAAGCTGCTGTCGAGGTAAAGCTCCTTTGCAGAAGGGCCTTTGATATTGCTTTCCTGTCGCTTTGTCGAGCTGAAGAGCTAAGCCAGCCGCCAGTGACTTGCTGTTGCTTAAGCCTTGTTTTATCCTTGAGTGTGTGCTTGTCCGCTAACTGTCACTGTACTGAATACAAAATCACGTTCATTAATTAAAGATGAAATCACGACATGGCAGAGACTAAGAAGGCAGCAGATGCATGTTTTGTTTTTCAGGTCTCATCCCTTCACAGGCCTCTTTGTCTACTTTCAACAGTAACAGACATGGGAATAAGATGGAGTAAATCTTTGACCTTACAATGATTTGACATTTTAATTTCGATTAATGGTTAGTTTAGTGATTAGAACTATTTTACATACCATATATTGGAAGAACTGTTCACACAGTAGTCCAATACACACACAAAAAAGGATTTTTTATTGTAACATTATGGAGCATGAGGGTTGTCTTTTGGCAAAAAAGAGTGAATGCTTAATGAAATCATTATAATCAGTTTTTACTCCAACTTCAGTAACCTTTCAGTGTGGTTAGGAGAGGGAAGAGAATTTAAGGAAAGGTGACGCGTGTTCTTTAGGGCTGTGTTCGGTCAGCCAGAGCTGGATGGCTTATTAAAGACTTGCTGTGTGAGTGAAGTGAGATGGGGCCCCTGTGCGGAGCTCCATTCTAACCAGCACAATTGATCTGTACTGTCTCTCACTTTCATTATAAGCAGCGGTGGTGTGTCAGGATCAAGAGCGATAGATCTGCGATCCAGTCTTTAGAATGAGACAGGTGCACAGTGTACCAGAAAACAAATGCACAAACAAACAAGGTGCCTTGAGGTTAACTGTTTATATGTAAATGAAGGAAATCGTAGACCATTCAGGCTAATGTTATCAGTTTCGTTAAAAGAAATGGGGATCACACTGACCAGTATTTGTATTTTTATTGTATTGTTTGGAACCTTTTTCAAAGCTTGGATCCATAAATAGTGCTACTGAAATTGATGTTTCAGAACAGTGAGTGCATCAGATGCACACTTTTATTGATATCAGTGAACACTGGTGTCCTATACTGGTGTAAATTATTGGTCTAACCTAAGCATCTGTCCGATGCTAATAGATTTTTATTGACCAATTATCTGTCAATACTGAATTGATTCTGGTATCATCATTCTTAATCAGAAGTGTGGCAGTGTTTTGTTTTTTTTTTCTCCTTTCAGTTCTTTAGTGATGTTGACGAAGGCCTTGTTGTTACCTTCGCACAAATGAAAACTGTATGTAGAGAACATAGAGTATGTAGCTGTAAAATACCATGGGTTTAAATAATTTTGTCCCAATTTATTGATTTCACAAAATTGTGTATCGTCTCATCCGTCCTTACCTTTTGTACCTCTACAAAGATTCTGATCTTCCGTGCAGTAAATAAGGGTTCATTACTGTAGTCAAAGATGTGTGTCAAAAAGAGAAGGTTGAAACATTTTACAGTCTGTCTTTGCAGCCAAAATATGGTGGATTATTTAAATGCATTGTGCAGTCTGTCATGTTGATCATGCATAGCTGACTGATTCATGAATAGAAAGTCTCTGCTCTTTGAGATGAATATGGACATGAAGGGTGTCTGTCTGTCTGACCTGTGGCCATTGCTTGACCCTTACGTCATGGCTGGACACTCACTGCTCTGACTGTCATGGACCAGGTGACCTGTCACCAGCTTTTATGCAGAGAAGCCTTCACACAGCCAGCCTGTCTCAACCACTGCTGAATACCAGCAGAATTCTATTGTTATTGATAACTATGCCTGTCGCTGTACAGCAAATCCAATCAGATATCTGGGCAGGCCTTCAGATTCAGATTTACTCTAGGTTCCTTCATTTGAACATTTGAATTTGATGCACATACATCACTTTTTTTAAATAAATATGTGAAATCTACCATTTAATTCAAGGACCATTTTTCTAGGAAAACAAAACACTTATCCAAAAATATATATTCTTAACAAAACTACTCATAACAGTTATGTTAATTTTGTATTTTGTTCAACCTCTCTTCTCTTCAGATCCTCCCGGGGCTTAGGTCTTCTACTTTGCTTACTTTCCTTTTCAGCTCACCCAAAGTTTTCAATGAAGTTTAAGTTAGGGGACTAAGATAGCCTTGTCAAAAGCTTGATTGTGAGGTCATCGAACCATTATGTATAGATTTAGATTTTGTTTGGGATTATGGTCCTGCTGAAAGATCCAACCATGATTTAGCCACAGATCTTTATTTATAATAAAGCGTTACTTTTAAAAGTCCTTAACACTTTTAAAGCTTTTTGAAAGAATTGGTCATGAAACGTTATTTATACCTTCAAAGGTTTTTAACACTCTTCACATTTACAAAAAACAGTCTTTAGTGAACCAAAATGGTACTTAATGTACTTAATAGTCCATAATGCCATGAATCATACTTAATAGTCCATGATGTACTTAATAGTTCATAATGCCATGTATCCTAACCAGCCACAAAACATCACAGATTGGCACTACTGAGTGGCACAATCATCTAAGCATTGGTCCTGTCATTGGGAGATTGCGAATTCGATCCCCAGTAATGCTACAGCCATTTGTGGCTGGAGGTCTAAGACAGTGGGTATGGTTGCCCCCTCTCCCCATATCTCAGTGGCCTAGTGGTTAGTGAGTTGCCCCTGCGATCAGAAGGTTGTGGGTTCAAATCCTAGGTCTGCTAGTGGAACCACTGAGGTACCCTTGAGCAAGGTACCGTCCCCACACACTGCTCCCAATTGGCAGCCCACTGCTTCACTTGGTGAACAGCATAAATGTAGAGAAAAAAAATTCACGGTGTGGTGTGTTCACGCATGAATAAAAGGGGCCACTTTTCTTTAGCCAGCACATGTCTGTTATCTGTTGTAACAAAACTGGCAGTTAGTGCTCTCCTCCAAGCATGGCAGGCTGTCCAATGTATTCAGTGGCAGTATTCAAAAAGCTGCAGTGGCGCTTCACATGACTCACATCATATGCTAAAATTAACTCTCCCAGTGTTAGTGGTATTGTGTAATAGGGGAGTCCTAGCTAGTGGGTGAAATTAAAGATGACTACATTTAGGCAGGAAATCAGTGGAAAACAAATCACAGTTCCTCTGGTATACAGATCAGTGGGCGTGAAGTTCTTGTCTGCACGCTCTTAAAAATAAAGGTGCCAGAAAGGGTTCTTTGCATGACTCCTTAAAAGAACCATTTCATTTTTGCTCACTAAAGAAGCATTTAATTGGGTAGCTTTTAAAAGAAATCTGCAAATGTGAAGAACGATGCACGTAATGTGAAACTTCTTAAATTGGTAAAGCTCTAAATTATGTGTAGGTTATTTATACCGTCGCACATCTTATTTACCAATAATGTAAATGTATTTAAAAGAGTTCACAGTAGCATGACTCATGCTGAATATTCAGTCGCCTCTCACTTTCAGTGTAGGACTTCATTAGATTCCTGTTATGTAAATAGGCAACTCATTTTTCGTCTAAGAATTAAAGAGTCAATTAAAGAGCAAATAATGTTGCAACTTTGGATAATAAGTATTGGTATTGGTTCTAGAGTGTAATTAGTTTTCACTATGTCCACATAATATGAACTTGTGAATGACAATAAAAAAATTGTGAACAGTGCACCTAACATTAAGTTCCATTATTTTCTCACACTGTCAGGTAGAAGACTACCAAAGCTAGCAAAACTAAACATGTTACCAGTTTCCTCCACCAGCGCTTTTCCTTCATTAATGGCAGTGGGCACCTTGTTCTTTATATATACAGTTCACACACCTTTACTGAAGCCCATTTAACTACTATGCAAAAATAGATTTACCATAATTATCATCATAACACTGAATCTCAGACTCTGCACATATATATTCTCATGTTCACACACGTTGCCTCTTTTTATTCTCTTTACACATCTGTTTTTAGTCTTTTGTTTTGTCATCTTCAAAATAAAGAAATCTTTTTGGAAATGAACTCATCCTAGATTTCCCAACATTAGTGTAATTAGTTTTCTGCTGGGGGCTATAGATGTCTGGAATATTATATTTTCACAATGGTATTTTGCAGGACCAGTGTCTTTTGTCTAAGGCTTTATTAATCCACATGCACTTGAATCCTATGGGCCTTATTGTGTTGTCTTGGTAACCATCAGCTGGCCTTTCCTCTCTACTGGGCTGGAAAGAATTTTGTCCCTTTAACTTGATCAGGGTTGCTGGTGTGGTTTGCTGTCCAGGCAGTAAAGCCTAGATCGCTTGGGCAAGCCTCTCTTGATATGGAAACCCAAAATGTCCCCATGCACTTGAAATATCAGAGGAACGTGCTCGTTCCTGTGGCTGGAGCAGATGCTAAGTCTGAGGCGGCCTTGTTATCATTCCTGATCAGATGCAGAAACCAGCTGGGTACATTCCTAAATGAGAAACATTGAATTATTTATCCTGCATGGCATCCTTCATCAGATCCTTTAAATCAGGTAGCAGTGGCGTGTGAGGAAAAGCTTCCCTGTTTATAATTGATGGCTCAATGTATGAGGAAGTTGTGGCCCCTCCATCTCCACTTCAGCTTGCCTAGAGCTGGCTGAAGATGAGCAGTTTAACACGCAGGCTATGGCTGGGCTCCAGGCCTCCAGTCACCTCTGAAATATGAGATTGTATAAGCTTAAACATTACAGATTTTTTTTTTTTTTTGTGCTCCTCCAAGACTGATTCGATTCAAGATTTGTGTCTCTCGCTGCCTTAGCAAAACTCATACACACTTTTATCTAGCAAAGAAGCTGTCATACTATACAGGCCTGCTCCAGAATATATTTTTAACATGGCAAACTGTACCCTGGCTGGATCACACTCTAACCAAAATAAATATAAACATTCAGAGGATGCTAAAGCGCCAGAGTGGTGATGGTCATACAGCAACATGGTTTGAGGACTGTTCTCATATTTAATTACATTATAGAGTCATTATAGTCCATTATATTTCATGACCATGACAGCATCAAATGTAGATTGGTCATGTTTGACCCATATCTGACCCATATCTGATCCATTTAATAAGGTTAATACCTCTGCTGATGTCAATCCATTATATCAGTTTTGTGTATCACTAATTTTGTGCTTGTCCAACCGTAACTGTGGAGACCAGCATTGATTATGCCCGCTACACTTTGAACAGAGAAAACAGAAATCCAGTGCACTGCTTTTACTTTAAATACAATAAGGATTCAAACAAAATAGCAGCTGCATTGTATTGACAAATCTCTCCCAGGACGATTTTTCATTTAGTGGAAATTTACTAGGCAAAAGAACAAAAAGTAGTGATTCGTAAGCGCAAAAATCTGTGTGGTACATGTGCACCATCATTTGGGGCAGCTGGAGGCCTGTTGGTTAGGGAGCTGGCCCTGTCATCAGAAGGTTGTGGGTTCGAATCCCAGGACTGCTAGTGGCACCTCTGAGGTACCCTTGAGCAAGGTACGGTCCCCACACACTTCTTCACTTGGTGAATGGGTTAAATCCAAGCTGTTCACACTGTGTGCTGTGATGTGGTGTGTTCACATATTTCAAGCGCTTACTTCACAACATCTCATGTGGAAGTCATCTGTAAGCCTGTAGCTGAAATATGGTTCCAAATGACGTGCCCCTAGGTACCAGAAAGCTTCCCTTCTTATATTCATAACCCTCTGCCTTGATTGCTCTCAGGTTTAGTGCATTGCCATGGATACCCATGGAGGAGCACTTTGTCATTCTGTGCCTCGGGGATAGCAAAGAGCAGTGGCCTCTCATGACAGGTCCTAATTGGATAGCCTCTGGGTTTGGAAAGAATGACAGAACTGTGTGTGCTGTCTTCAAATTTATGCTCACAACAAGCCAGTATCATTAGGCATAACTGTTCTGGACCTTTCAGGAAGATTCCTTAAATGGGACGATCGTTACTATGTTTGTTTCTAAATTCTGATAAAGTTTACACAGTTGCTCCAGTGTGTGGTTTAGAGCATCTTAAAAATATAACCACTCCCTCGTTCACCAAGTTTGACCACAAACTCCTGCACTTCTCTCAGCTTGCGACCTGTTTGGTTGCCAGATTGTTCTTAGTTTTTTTTTGTACGTTTATATTAGTCATTGTATGTGATCATAACAGCAACTATGATTGTTCATAGTATATGATTATTATCATCATTAATAATAATAATAATAATAATAATAATAATAATAATAATAATAATATAATGATAGAATAATAGTAATAACATACAAAAAAAGTAATACAATAATCTTACAATAGTCTTATGCACCTGTGAAATTTGTATTGTAAAACATATTAGCTGAATACTGTTTTTTTTTTTTTGTTTTTTTTTTTTACACTAATATTAGAATAAATACAAATAACATTAATACACTAAACTGTGATTTTATGGATGTCAGTGTTTAGCATTTTCTAGACCTCTTGTTGTGGAAGCCCAATATTACTCAGTTGCATTTACCATCAAATACCTGGTTTGTCTCAATCAATACTCTGAGAAATCTGGAACCAAAGCTGTGTTCTTCTCCCCAGCTCGCAAAATATCAATTAGTTCTAGAAGCAAAAAGACTACCCAGTATTATATATACAACACACCCATCAACCAGGATTGAAACCACTGACAGGTGAAGTGAATAGCATTGATTATGTCATTACAGTGGTGCCTGTCAAGGAGTGGTATATAATAGGCAGCAATTGACTGGTTAGTTGTTGAAGTTGATGTGTTGGGAGAAGAAAAAAATGGGCAAGCGTGACTCAGATTGTGATGGCTAGACGACTGGTCAGAGTATCTGGAAAAGGGACAGGTCTTGTATGGTGTTCCCGGTATGCAGTGCTTAGTATAGCTACCGTATGCATGGGCAGCTGGTGGCCTAGTGGTTAGGAAGTTGACCCTGTGGTATTGAGGTACCCTTGAGTAAGGTACGCCACAACATACAGTTCACACTTTATGCTGTGGTGAGTTCACGTATGACAGAACGGTCACTTTACACGTCACTTCACTTTACATGTAAATCAGTCTAAAACCGGTGTTTGTTCTCATACATGTTCGCCATTTGCTGCTCTTTCTCTCGTCTCTCCGGACCCCCTCCCTCTGCAGATTTTCTCCTCCCACTTGTGGGCGGAGACCATGATGAAAGTTCTCCCAGATTCAAAGATCTTGTGTATTTTATTTCTTAAGACCTAAAACAAAAGAAATTTGAGCATTTTTGTCCTTTATGGGCATTTGTATGTGATTTAAAACCCCAGTAGCGGTTTTTATTATTACATTTTTTTAAATTACAATAACTTTACGTGAGATAGGAACACCAAACAAAGCTCAGCATGACCTGTGACACCTGGAGCACCAACACGAACCAGGGGAGCTTCCAGATAAGGAGCTGTATGATGCCAATTTACCATTTGTTGCGCTTCCGGCATGGATCCTTCACTGAAAGTTTAAAATCTGCACTCTGGTCAGAATTACTCTAGTTGTTTCAAAGAGCTATGAGTGAAACGTAACTGATGTAAAAATAAATGATGTTGCTGTAGAGGAAAGTGTTTAGAAACAGAGTTAGATATTAGTGTTGTGCTCCTGTTCAGTCCATCTCTGTTGTGTGGACAGATGCCGCTCGTATGAGGACTGCTGTGGAACTCGCTGCTGTGTCCGAGCCCTCTCCATCCAGAGGCTCTGGTACTTCTGGTAAGAACTAAGTTTCTATTCCATTCTCACACCATCCAGGTCTTTGATCCAAACAAGTGCACCTCCATCTAATTTAGCTCAATGACTTGTTTTGATCTCCAATTTCAAATCCTGGATATTAATGTATAACTAATGTATGCTTCGTTGCTGTGGCTCATTTTAGAGCCATTATTCTAGACAGGACTGAACTATTAACTACAAATTCATTTTCTTCACAGTTTTGTAGCTTCCTGTTAATTATGTGAAACCTGTAAAGCTGTGCAGGACTGACATATTAGAAATAATTTATTTAAATATTGAATTAAATGTTTAATTCCAAACTTTTGAATGCCAATGTACAAGCTTTTGTAAGTAAAAGAAAAAACTTTTTATTTTAATCATTTTCACCATGGCATTAAAAACAAGCAGATATCTCCAGTTGATTTACATATGTTAATTAATCCAGGTAGTTTTTTTTTTTTTTTTGCCCAGGCTCCTCCCCTATTTTTGCACCTCAACAGTACTACTCCTTAAAATGCATATTCACAGAGTCAGGCATGCTAAACCCTGCAGCTCAGTGGTGATCATGTATGCAGGCTCCTGCACATGCACTGATGAATCAGCAGGGGCTGCTTTGCACATGCATGTTTTAGTGCCATTGCAAACGTTTAGCAAGCCTGATCTAATTTTCTGCATCTTCTGTGGTAATGAGACAAAATTGGTGCCACGAGCAAAAGAAAAACTTGGGAATACTCACTGATGAGAGCAAAATAATGCAAAAATATGCAAATAAGTGTTGCTGCAGTCATAATACCACCAAACAGAATTAATCAAGAAGAGAATTAGAACTCCCAAGAAGGAGCTGGTTTGCTTTCGGAGCTTTCAGACTTTTTGACTTATAACTTTCACGCTGCTGCACTATATTTAATAGTGTTTCTGTGTGTCTGTGAGCCTTTTGGTATCCATCTGTTTGATTAAAGCTTGTGTGGCTTTCCTTTAGTTCTTCAGTACTTCTTTATGCATTTATTTTTTATGCAAAGAACCACTAAACTCAGATTACTTCCTGTGAAAGGCCGTGAACAGATTCTTTAACAGTGACTTTAAAATGAAGTCTGAAAAGAAGTTACGGTAGTGTGGGGAGTAGTGCGCTTCAGGCTTATTGCAAAAGCTTCAGATTTAATTACACCCCCAGTGATTGGGCACTTCGGCAAGGACAGTAAATGTGAAAAGATAATTCTAATAAAGCTTGCCATCTCTGTACTTTTTTTTTTTTTTTTAATTCCTGAAACAACCTCCCTCTCCTTTAACAGGCTGCTGCTGACGATGGGCGTGCTCTTTTGCTGTGGAGCTGGCTTTTTCATTCGCCGACGCATGTATCCATCCTCTCTCAGTGAAGAGCCTGCCTTTAACGTGTCTTTCACCAGACAGCCTGTGAGCACGCCAGGTGAGATACATGCAGTTGGTGAGTGTCCCGAAAATATCCACAAATTGTTCAGAAAAGCATATTGTGATATAACGTACCACAACAACCATAAATTACTGTCAAATTGCTTTATTATTATTATTATTATTATTATATTTCAGGAGCACAGCAGATTAAAATCACTAAATGAAAGTTCCAACAATCTAGCAATTTCCCCCGTCAACCATCTCCGTTCGGTTAATGTCCTTATAAAAGGTCATTAGCATGATGTAGTGTCTCAAAAATAGAAACAGGTCATCCGTCAGAAACGGTCACGTCTAGTGTAGACAGCTTTTCTCATTACATTATGGTTTTGTCATTGTTACTCGCTTGCGTTTTTGTTTCTCATCATTGTGTTTTTATCATAGTTAAATGAGAATGCCAATCACACACACACACACACACACACACACACACACACACACAACTAGACATGCACCGATCCACTTTGATTCAGTTCTAATCAGCTGTGATCTAACCATCCACAAGGTAGAGATGGATCAGGTTTAAACAGCTCATACATTCCTGCATGCCTTCATTATTAGTTCTATAATGTAAGGTCCAGAGAGCTGCAGGCATCTTTTGTGAGATGCATCCTGCTACTGTCACCCCTCCTCTTCCCTTCCTCCATCCTTCTCTTCCTTCATTCATGCAAAAAAATCAGAACATCTCAGATAAAGCTTGTGTGACTAGAAACAGATATGGCTCGGCATATGGCCACCAATAACTTGCTGCTGCCCTGAATGGATGAAGACAAGTGTTGTCACAGAAGTCTGTTATTCAGTAACCACATGGCTACACACTGATTCCTAGCCATGTGTCCTTTTCATTTACCATTCTGTGTCTGCTCTGTTCTTCAGGCGATATCACATTAGGAACAGAACTATATAGCCAGAACTGCCCAGTGTAAAATATAGCCACAGTGCTACATTTATAATGTGCAGTGACATTTGCCTTGTGGATCGGAAATATATCTTCATGTTTTTTTAATCATTTTAGTACAATTTACAATCATTAACAATATTACACACAAATGAAATCATGGTACCTTTTTACACAGCAGTACAATATGTAGGCAAGTACATTAGGCCTTTTTTTTTGGAAATAGCATGAGAATTTTACTTTCAAAAAATAAACACAATACTGTTGTGTCCAGTCAAAACAGCCATTAAATTATATATTTTTAAGCATCAATAAACAGCAGAAAACACAAATTTAACTGAAAATTACACAAAAGGCTCCAAAACAAAGCATATCAAGTCTGTTAGTATTTAATTTTTGTTATTTTTCCTGCCACTGTATCTCATCCTTTCAGTGGTTTTAAACCCAGCAGTTATAGATGTGTCCACTTAACAACAGCTGTTACCAAAACTGGTGTTTTCCCCTTTAAAGAGTCACTAACATTCTCACAACTACTTAGACACACCTTAGCTGCCTCACACATTTCTCTCTCTCATGTGCATCTAAAATGACTGAAGGAGAGATTTCTGAACCAATTAGACTGAACATCCTCCACTTGCTTAAAGAAGTGAAAGTGGGCTCCAAAAGTAAGACCACAAACTCTGCCTTCGTCAGATAAACAACACTAAAAGCTTTCATTTTTGACCATGTGTGTAACTTCTGAAAATCTGGAAGGATGTGTAGCTGTCAAAAAGCAATTGCTAAAAAAAAAGAAAATGGACAAAAAATTATCATTGGAATTACTTTGATTATGAAACTGTTAAAACTGACAGCAAGTCTCCAAAAATAGTGTAATTGTGGCAAAAGGTAAACACACTAAATGCGGATTTGATTCTTATGATTCTTCTGTGTACATTTCTGTTGTTTTGTCAATTTTATTTTGTTTTCCTAACTCTGAAAAAAATCATATGCTGTTTTGACTGGTTATTAAGTAAATTAATGGAGTTTTACACAGTACTATAGTTTATTGAATGTTATTATTATGTATAATCAATTGAAGATTCCTTCAATTTGATTTTAATTGAGTTCAATAACAATTCTCATTTCTGGTGTAACTGTCAGGCTTGTACATAAATACAGAATGCTAATAGAATAGCACCACACTTCATTGTTGTAATGTGGTATTTCTTCTGTTACTATTCTAACTCAAAAGGTACCAACCTTTTTTTTTTTTTTTTTTTACCCGTATGGTTCAGAGACAAAAGTAGGTCACCGTCTTTGCATGGATTTTAAAACAGAGGAGAATTAAATGGACGCTGTCATTATCTCAGTCACTCATGTGTAAAATTGAATTGAGAGTTTAAATAATGCGGAGAGATGCCTAATTTTGTCCCTGGATTTGGATTGTCGGAGCTTTGTTCTGTAGGGAACATGAAACATTAAAAGACCACAGTGCCTCTTTTCCCACTAATAATACAGAACAATTACATTCATTCAGGACAAATCGGACTTGGGGCACTTTCAGGATTAATACACAGGGTCTCTAGTAAGCAAAGCGCTGTTATTTCATGCCTTCATACAGCGAAAAACTAATCTGAAAGCAATTCTGGAAGGAGCAGTCTAGAATAAACAGAGCCACATAAAATACTTGACATGCTGTTTATTTTTAATGACAGTATTAGGAGATTTAAAGCACGTAATCCTGCTTTTCATTTCTGGTCTTGTGTGGTTAATTTGGCAGCGCAGCGCTGATGAGATTTGTGCTTAGTGACACCCTGTGGTTGTTCCCTTCTCATCAGTCTGAGTGCACGGTTAGCTGAGCAGCACCAGCTCAGAGCTTATAATACAGACCAAAAGTGACTAATGAAAATATATTACCCACTTGAAAAGTGACAAACTAGGCACAAAGGCACAGGAGTACTGTCTGAGGAAATGATCCCACTTGCAGGGACCATTTGAGCGTTTTGTTTGTACATTTTGGTCTTTTTTTTGTCAGCAGCCTTTCATTCGTTTGAAAACAGAATGAGCACAATAGATATTAGATTTATCTTCACTTATTTTACGTTCTGTACTTGTTATTGTGGGTTATAAGTTATTGTGGGTTAGGTTTAGGATTTTTATCATACTGTATATAGTATATATTTACACATGATGTACTGCATTTTATACAGTAAAACACAATTTTCCCCTTCCAACAGTCTCTCAGCAGCCTGGTATTCAGGGTTATGGTGACCCTGGTGGAGCTGTGACGATGCCCCTCGCCCCCGCTTACCCTGGCCAACCCGGCACAACCCACATGATGAGCTCCTACCCACCGCCGCCGTCCTACTGCAACCATCCTCCACCCCCTTACGACCAGGTCTTCAAGTCCACAGAGAAAAAGTAGGCCCAGGCCTGTGTACCAGCACGATGCTCCACATCAGATCACTGATCTGAGTCGGGATGATACCATGCCAACAGCTCCAGCACCCTAGATGGCCCTCAAGTAGTGGAGATATTTTTTTTTTCCATTGGTATGCTTCTTTTAGGAAACAAACATTTTCTCCCTTGAACTACTTCTTGATTTTTCCAAATTGTAGAGCTGAATCATGGCCATGTTTTTTTTCCTTCTTCTTTTTTAAATCTGATCCTTTCATATAAATAAAAGTCATTTTTAATGGAAGGACATGGCAGAACATGAATGAACTGCATGTGATCCAGAACAGTTGTAATCTAAGTAAGTCTTGGTAGAATTTCACTAGAGGAAATGATTTGTTTGCATCACACTGGAAAGAAAAACAGTGTAAGTCTCACCTTGTCACGTCTCTACAATTATTTAATTTGACAGAAGAAAAGGACCTTGAAGCACAGCTCCTCTTTCCTAAATTCCAGTGCAGTGACGCTGTCTGACCAGGCGATTTGGTGACCTGGCAAATGGAGGCTTTGGACTCTTTCCTTGGAACGTACACCACTAGCACTTAGCTGAGCATGTGTGTTTTAACACAATCAGTGGAATAAAGAGGACCTTTGGCAGCATCAACAATAACCCATGTGATGAAACCAAGCCTTTTGGTTTTTCTATAGAAGGCGATCAAGCAGGTGCATTGGAAACATCGCTGTGGCTCTTTAAATGAAATCAAAGACAGAAAAGTACATCATCTCCCCAAGTCCACACTCCCTTGAAAGCCATGTGATTAAACCTCTTATACACCAGGGTGTCCAGTTTTTGTAAGCACAGTTCTGTAAGCACAGTCGGTCTGCTCCAGAATCAGTTTCATCTTGAACTACCTGGAGAACGCCATGCCCAGAGCACAGATCCACGGTGAGCCTGTTACGCTCCCCAGCATGCAGTCATATCATTGCTACCATTAGAGGCAACCTGGACTAAAGGCACTGTGCTGAAATTTCAGCCATTTAAAATCCTTATATTTCCTTCTGCTTGTCATTGGACTTTTATTTCTGCAATGCAAGAATCAGATCACACTGGGGCAGCCTCTGTTAATTCCCAATCATAACAACACGTAGTTATATTAAACAACTATGGTGCTTGTTCAGGCCATAACACACCCAGCAGGCTGTTTTTGGATGTGCTGGCAAACTGCAGACCTATTTTGAGCAGGAGCTGTCATTCACACAGAAGCACGCTGCTGGATTTTGGGTTTGGAAGCTTAGAACAAGCTCCGTTTTCTGAAATACCTGCATTTGATTGAAAAGGCATCACCAGTGTGAACTACATTATAAAGGTTTGGAGAAAAGAGCAGAATCCCTATCTAAACCACAGCTAAAAACTGCATTCCATTATTGGGCTCTTCTCACAGTAACATGTCACCTTTCTTTGACAGGAGAATACAATAGGGAAACATGCCAGGCAAAAGGTTGCTTAACATTTGACAGTGAGGAGTTTGGATACTGTAGGCTGGTTTAGTCTTAAAATTTGGTGTAAAGATGCTGAAATCTGGAGTACAGATTCATGCTTCTGTCCAAGCAAAGCAAATTGAACTGTAAATGAACTTTAAGTAGCACATTTCAGGTGTTCTGAAGAGGGTTTTTAAAAGTGCTTGTGTGGGTAAAGGTGGGCTTTAGATGTTAAATGATGAGTAGCACATATTTTAGCCTGGAAATGAACAGTACTTTGTGTGCTAGTTTTGCCACTTTTGATTGTAATTGTACTTTTATGGCTATTCTATGCAAATGAAAGACAGGGTCAGTTTGCTATGAGTATAGTTTGTTTAGGTGTCACAGTGGGTTGGTGCTTTGTTTTAATTATAGAATCAGTGTGTCAGACCTGGCTGGAAATGAACAAGTGCTACTACGTAAAACCAAGCAACCGTGAGTCTGGTTTCTCGACTTCAACAACGACACAGAGGTTGACTCAGTTTTCAGTCCTTTGTTTAAAACAACAATAGACAGAACACTGTGTGAGGATATGGCAATTGTAATGTTAACTGTCATGTTGTATCCAGTAAACAGTCATTGAAATGTCAGTAATTCTGAAATAATGTAACTCAATGTCAAAGAGGATAAAGTTCATCATGAAGACAGTAATAAAACACCCTCGTTCTCTCAAGACATTTTGCTTGTTTTTTGCGACATCCGTTTCTAACTGCTATGTAAATGTACATAGACCAGAAAAAGTGTGTTTTTTTTTTTTTATCATAAACATCGAACAGGTTTTAAAGGAAAATTAGAGCTCTGTGACCCTAAACAGATTTGACACTGACTGTAACGAACTTGAGGATGTGAAGTCAAACATTTGGGCACCGATCCCATCACATTCACCACTAGTTTATCATAATTCACCCCACAGTATCAACACAGCGACAAGGGTAATTAAATGTACTACATGGTCATTAGCCAAACTGCATCCATCTGTTTTACTCATCTGAATTATACTGTAAAGGATGTTTAACATTAATGGAAATTTCTTGGCTACTTTCTGAAAATTCTCATTAGAGGTTTTCTTTCCCACAAAGTATACAGCCTTTTCTGATCTCTCACCCACTGGAACAAAGATAGTATTACTGATCTATAAAGACGAAGCTGCAGCGCTGAAATCATAAACTAACAATAGTAAAGGCAGGCAGGGCCTTTAATACCCTTCTATGATCATTCTGGTCTGGATCCATAGTTAAACCACAGTCACATTATTCTTTATGCGAAGTTGATGATTTGCCAAGTCTGGCATATTTACACCACCTTACAAGTTGAAAATGGAAAGAAATGACCATGATTAAGCTATATTTACTACCAAGGCTAAAAGTTTATCATGAAAATGAATTAAAATAAGGCATTTATGATTGCATTCATTCTTCATAAAATAATTATGAACTATATTATTAGTGTTGTCTTAAGTTTAAAGTAGGAAAGAGAGCTGCCTGTCGAGGTAGACAAATCAAGAGCAAGCAACACAATCACAACCGACAGTCTAGCACATTGCAGTGCTCAGGCCTCTGGCTAGAAAAAACTGGATATTCTGGCCTTTTGAGACAAAACAGCAGGCCTGGCCCTGTAGAAAACAATTATTGTCATCATACTGGTAAAAACAAATTGCAATTAAATATATTCAAAATTTGCATCTGATGCCTAGCTGCATCTAAAAAGGGTACATAAGTGTAACTCCAAATGTCTCAAATGTAAAGATTTTCCAGACTACTGCTGGAGCTTTTCTACAGTTAAAGCATAACTGCAGGCTTCAGTTAATGTTAACTTGTCCTCCTCTAGAGTTTCTCCCAGACTAACGATCTTAGATGAGTCACTTTAACTGAGCACGTAACTCAAAGCCTCTCCGTTCTGAGAACTCCCCACATAACTCAAGGCAGTGGCAGTTTCAGTGATAGGTGGGTGTAATTACACTTTATGTAACTGCCACACCAGCCAGAGGCCCACCGACCTCCGTCCCAGTAAAGAACATAATGTCATCTTATTGTACTTAGTCACACATTCAGAAGATTTATATAGGAGTGTATAATACGACTTATGTAAGTGTAAAATGGTCATTGAGACAATACAGGGGGTTACGACGCAGTTCCGTTCCTACGACAGTGATGTAACTGGAATTTTGGTGTATGCTGAAACACACCTTAGCCTCTAGACCTTACCTATCCATCCACAGTTGTAAAATCATAATCTAGAATATAAAAATACAACTAAGATACAAAAAAAGGAAAAGGATATAAACTGTACTTGTACACTGGGGGCACAAACTCCCCTCACTCAGTCCATGAGTACGGCACTAATGGTGTACGCTTTAACACTCACATCTCCATTTTTTAACATTTTTATGTGAGTGAGTGATGTAAACTCGAAAAGTCTTATGTCGAGACTGTCGGAACCCGAGGGGCCCCTGTATAGGAGACACATTTAACCGTCAAATGCTCTTGAACAAAGTTTTCCTTTGACTGTACAAGTTTGCACACACTGTTAACCACACTCGGAGCTCAGTATGGCGCCAAGCCTCTGTTGGATAACTGAAATAAAGTCCTGCATGGTTCTTTAACAACTGGATACTTTTAGCTAAAAAGTCCTCTGCACTTAACCCCTTAAACAAGTGAAGCAGTGGACAGACAGGAACCCAGCACCCAGGGAGCAATGTGTGGGGATGGTACCTTGCTCAAGGGAACCTCAGTGGTGCTATTTGTAGTCCTGGGATTCAAACCCATGACCTTCTGATCCCAGGGGCAATTCCCTAACAACCAGACAGCCCAAAGAGAGGTTCATATGAAGACAGTAGACACAATATTCCATAGAATATTAAAAGATTTTGTTTCTACACGTTACATTTTTTTTCCAGACCTGAGTGTGGAAGCTGTTTTTGAGACTGAGAACCAGTGCCTGAAAATGATGGCCTGGTGTGGTTCGCAGTGTGTGGAAGCTATCATCTCTTGGCGCAAAGCTTCAAGTGACGTGACTGGTTCACTTGGTCCTGTACCGGCAGAAAAGAAGACAAAAAGTAGTGTGAGTGAATGCACTGAAGATTGTCTTGAAAAACATTGCTGCATCTCTAAAAATTGCTCCGGCTCCTTGTTTGCAGCTTTATACAGGATACACTGCACATCCAATCACTTCTGCACATCAACAGCAGCAGCCCAGATTAGGAACATCATCATAAATAAAGATATGCTCCTATTGAAGCTGCTGTCTCTTTATTGTGAAAAACAGTAAAGAGATGAAGCTATCATCATCTCGCAAAAGCCAAATCTGGTGTCTGGAACTGTGCATTCAATCCACGGTTGAGAAGAAATCTTCATGTGTGAAAACAGTGATGAGCAGTAATAAACGCCTCCCCAGAATGATCCCAGAATGACTCCTGGGTGAGGAGTATATGGAACAAGTGTGAAAACACTTAATTATACCTGATAGAACCCATGAGCAAAAGAGCATGACATGTTTTTATCTTATCTAAAATAAGCCATTGTGTATCTTAAACAGTTCAACAGATCAACCCAGCATTATTATATTTGTTGCACTCGAAGAATTTCCATTTGATGGACGTTGATTCCAGTCAGATAAGATCCAGTTCAAAGAAGCGCAATTTATTGCAACATTCATAACAACATTGTCCACCTAAGGGAACAATATTTACTGGAAAAGTTCAGTCCAGATTTCTCGCAGTCTTTGAAGAAGACATGTCCAAACATGAACGGCATGTTCACACTTTCAGCACACGCGTGCGCACACACACACACACACACACACACACACACAGCAACACCCACGCCGGCTGTGTGACCGGTGTTACAGATGTTAATAGTTTAGCTACAAGTGAACACTGGCATGTTTCAGCCATCCCCATGCAAAGACACAACAAAGACACTGGCTCAAACATGTGAAAAGCCCTTTCACACTAACGACAGGGTCACAGACGAACACAGGGGGGCAATCGAGGCACTGCTATAGTATCGGAACACCAGCATGCAGAGGCAGAGATCCTTTTGCAAGAAAATGTCAGAACTTTTAGAGATTAAAAAAAAAAAAAGAAATGCATAAACAATAGGAAGCAATGAACATATTTACACAAAATAAAGTATCCTCACATAAAAAAGCAAGGGCAAAGACGACGGAGCTACAGCGGCAGAAATCAAGGCGGCATGTTAGTTATAGGCTGAAGGTCTTTTTGTTGTTTTTTTTTTTTTTTTGCTGTGTGTGTTCCGGGACAGTGGCACCTTCACCATCCTAGGACGCTTCAAATAAAGGGGGTACGAAAGTCAGTGCTTCCAGAAGCCCAGGTCAGAGTTCAAAGGCAGGAAAGCAGGAGGCCTGAGGCTGGGCCAGGTCTGAGAGGAAGTGGATCGCTCCAGCCATGCCTGTGACAGAGAGAGAAAAACCTGCTTAAAAAAAAAAAAAAGAATGCTAATTGCTTTCATTACATTATCATGGACTACACTAGTGGTTCCCAACCCAGGTTCTGGTGTTCCTGTGCACTGAACAGTTCAGTGTTTTCCTGCTGACACGTCCATTTAACTCAGGAAAGAGTTGTTAATCGACTTCCCCGTGCTCCCCCCACAAATGAGCATGAATGGGACAACTGAAGCTGGACAAGCTATACAGCAAGAATCCCATTTATCCTGCTGTAAATTTGGAGGGTCCCTTATGTTTTTACAAGTTGCTACTGATCAAATATGACAATGAATCAGCTAGCTTTATGTGTGTGCACATATATAGAGTAAATAAACAAACTGTGTAATAAAATGTACAGACGATGTGAACTTGTATTCACTTCAACAAAAGATCATTTCACCAGGTGCATCCAAACCTTTGCATAGAACTTTAGATATCAAAGTCATGCAACTAGTTCATACTTAATATACAATAAATACCTGTTTATTAAAATAGGTTTATCAGTTCAAACCGAAATGAAGCAGAGACAAACCCTTAAATTAAAACGATAATTGAAATAATGAAAATCCATGTTATATTTCCTCTATAACTCATATTACTCATTACAGAATTAAAACCCTTGAGTCAGTTCAACAGTCTCCTTTACAGTTTACGCATACCAAACAAATGTATATGTGACAGTGTGGCTTTATTGCTGGCTATATATGTGTATATATGGTGTATATACACATATATAGCCAGCAATATGTGTATAAATGGTGTGTGTGTGTGTGTGTAATTAATATTTTGAAAAGTTACTTTCATACTTTCATAACACAACACTCCAGGAGAAGGAATGAGAACTGCTGTATTAAACCATATTCCAGGAAGACACTCCTACAACAGTTCAGTCTAATGCAGTTAGAAAAGCACATGCATGGTAATTTAGATCAGGCGAGCTCTGGGAAGTGGTCCTCAAAGGAAAGATTCATATATAATCATGTGCATGGTGATGTTTTGGTAAATGAGCACTGAGGGAGTGTCCTCTTTTGGTCTGTGTGTTTGGAGGCTCAGGTCTACCACTAGACTCTCTGAATCTGTTGAGAGGAGCAGATCCACCAATCAGGGCCCATTGTTACTCAGATTCTCGTGCAGGAAAGGGTGTTACTATAGCAACAATAAAGTAAGGCAGCGAATGAGAGGCTTTGGATGCCAACTCCTTGATTGTGGTGGCGAGTTTAGGGCCAAGGTGGCAGATGGCCCAGAGCGCACATGGATGTGTAATGCTGCATTATGGAAGTCTACATACGCGTTTACAATAAGACTGTTTTTAATTTGTTGGGTCATGTCTCTAGTTACATTAAGTTTACCATTTCATTTGAAATGTATTTTCTCAGTAAGCGTCCATCATTTTAGACTCATCTCTAAAATGCTTTCTGATTTTTTATGATGTCACGTTTAAAGAAGTAATCCCAGACTCGGCACGTCTGATGGGGGAACACCATGAGCCACGAATAGATCAGAATACAAGCACTTAAACAGACAATAGAGGGATCACAGGAATTTTTCATTTAAAGTAATTATATCTGGTACAGCAAGGTTCTTTCTTTGAGAATGAAATCGTGTAAAACGTTTACTGACTACCTTTTGCAATCAGGCTCCATTGAAAACAAAGTCATTAAAACTGCTGCAGGCCATCTAGTCTGCCTGGCTATGATAAGATCATAACTATAGAGGAAACTGCACTGGTGAAGCATGAAGAGAATATTTTGGGAGGATCATCTGAGAGTGACGTGTGTAAGGAACACACATGAACACAAGGTTTACCTTCAAAGAGCGAGTATGGTCGGTCTGGAATACGGCAGCCGTGTGTTCCGTAGTCTAGACACCACTCAGCAAACTACAAAACACATAAACAGACACACACACACACACACACACACACACACACACAAAATGGGTGATCAGAACAATATTTGCATAAAAGAAAATACGTGTGTGCGCGCCTCTTTAACTTCATGCCTCTTACAAACACACGCACACCAAAAGGTGATCAGAACAATATTCGCATTAAAAGAAAAAACTGCAATGGAGTGTGTGTGTGTGTGTGTGTGTGTGTGTGTGTGTGTGTGTGTGTGTGTGTGTGTGTGTGTGTGTGTGTGTG